>CM031241.1:63423050-63519653 GCA_018340775.1 Taxus wallichiana var. yunnanensis
CCCAAAATCTGAAATTTCAAAATTTTGGGATTTGGAACTTAAGGATTTTACACTTCGAATGTCACCAAGCATTCGCTCACCGGGAATCGGCTTGAAAGTTATGAAATGCCCAACCTATGAAGTCCAAAATTCAGATTTGGAGTTCGACTCTAAATTTGTTTTGTACGGCCCACCGCTTATCTGCCAAACCCCGAAACCTTTGAAACTCCAAAGTCAAAAATTTGGACTTCATGTTTTCAAACCTTTGCACCTTTTAGGCTTATGACATTATTCACCTCATCGACTCACTAAGACCTCGAACCTCAAAGTCTAAATTTCAAACTTCAGGTTTGAGACCACGCCATCCTTGATCTATGATGTCATTGACCCCAAAGGGGAGTTGACCTTGAAAACCCCAATTCCTTTTGGACTTCGGGGTTTGAAACTTTGGGTCTTTTTCTTATTTTTCCTTACTTGTTCTTCGAAATATAAATTGTAAAACCTCCAAAGTATGAAAACTTCAAACTTTAGGGCCCCATTTTTCACTTAGCTTGAATTTGAGCTTCCTTCAAGTCCCCGCCTATGAGCTTGATGTTGAACCATCCTTCCATTTCTTTCCTCTGACATCATTTTCATTTCCGAACCCACCTGCAACCCGACTTTGACTAGGCAAAATCAAACCCCCAGCCGAACCAACATCTTCTGCCATGGCCTCCTCCTAACTCGGCTTGTCAAAAGCTTACCGAGCTACTCAGAAGCTATTTTGAGCTCGATGCCTCAATAAGCCCCTATAGGACATTCAATCATACATTTTTATTCTTAAGGGGACTTTTTCAAATTTCTTGACTAAGGGAGATGGGGATAAGTGCTTAGAACACTAAAATATCTCATTTTCTATTCTAGGCTTGTTTTGAATGATTTTAGAGAATGAAGACCGCTTATTACACTGAAATATAATACGATCCTGAGATGGCCATGAATGGCCTGGATTAGCTTGAATACTTCTTGAATGCCTAGGAATGCTCCCTAAGACCCCATAGACTATATGTGACCCATTTGCAACCTGTGTGACCCACTTAGGAGCTCATGATTACCTTGGGACCCTATTGGATAATTTGGGCCCATGGGAAGCAAAAATTGTCAACAGTAGTATTAATAGATTTGATTTCCCCATATCCCACGCTATTCCCTGAATTAATGAATTATATTTATAAAATACTGAATTCACACTAGATAAAAATTAATAATTAATGAGGCATATATCACTCTCTTAAAATTTAATTTTTTTGTTTCCTAATGTTCACTTCTGTTTTCTAAATGGTTTTTTATTATGTTGAAATTAACAATTGTCATTTTTCCATGAGTCCACAAAGAAAATTTTGTCGATGTCCCACTTGTTTCTAAAGTAGGTAGTATTAATAAATTTGATTTCCCCAAATCCCATGCTATCCCCCAAATTAACACGCATTATATTTATAAAATACCGAATTCACACTAGATAAAAATTAATAATTAACGAGGTGTATATCGCTCTCTTAAAATTTAAATTTTTGTTTCCTAATGTTCACTTCTATTTTCTAAATGGTTTTTTATTATGCTGAAATTAACAATTGTTGTTTTTTCGCGAGTCCACAAAGAAACTTTTTCAATGTCCCACTTGTTTCTAAAGTAGGTAGTATTAATAAATTTGATTTCCCAAATCCCACACTATCCCCTGAATTAACGCGCATTATATTTAAAAATATCGAAATTGCACTAGATAAAAATTAATAATTAACGAGGCGTATATCACTCTATTAAAATTTATTTTTTTTGTTTCCTAATGTTCACTTCTATTTTCTAAATGGTTTTTATTATGCTTAAATTAATATTTGTGGTTTTCCAGTGATCACAAAGAAACTTTTGTCATTGTCCCACTTGTTTCTAAAGTAGGTAAAATTAATCAATTTGATTTCCTCATATCCCACCATATGCCCCGAATTAAATGCAAATATTAATGACGGGTTAATTCAAAGTACGATATGTGAAATCCCCGCATTAAATGCCAATATTTGAAATATCAAAATCCCGCACTTTCGCTTTAAGAAGGGGAAATTCAAATTTTGAAATTTCCTATTCCCACTTTTTTTTTTTAGTTTTTCAGAATTTCTTTTGTTGAATGCATTTGGAAAAAAATAAATAAACTAGAGAAATATATATTAGGTTTCTTTTTATTTTGTAAGTGTAGAAAAGGAGCTCTTGAAATCAGAATATAACACATGCAGACACTAATTTATTAGTCCGAAGTGCTCGATTCCTAGAGGTTTTTTTGAATGGTAAGATGAGGAAATGATCACTATCATGGTTGGGGTGCACAAAAAAAGAAAAAATAATGATAGTGGATAGATCACGGGTGTGAGTGTAGATTAGGAGGCCCATAAAGGACAAAATCAAAGAGACAAGAAAATAAATTAATAGAATCTCACGATACTCGTGTTTTAGAGAGAATACAAAGCTTTAATAGACATTATCAATTATGTCAAAATATCAGATACAACTAAAAAGAAGTATTTATCAAAAGCATCTATGTTATTGTATGTGTACCATAGTTGATGGCGGGCACTTGCAGCACTCTGTATTCACCTAGTTCTTGTGTTTTGCACCACAATCCATCCCTACCTTTCCCTTTAGCGCCTTTGTAGTTTCGTTCCATCTTCTTGTCAAAACATGTTGCTCTATTTGAAACCACATTTTTTTCCACCCATGAACAAAGATTTTGTAATCCCTTTTAAAATATTTATTCCTTCCAAAAACCCATTTTTATGTTCATTCATAGCTCAAGTATTCATGTGTTTGTTAAATGGGTTCCTTTTCAACCCTTCTATCTGTCTCTCTTTGGTTTTTTTGTTGATTTTTCGTTCTTCTTCATCCATTTATTTTTTCCATAAGTGCTGACATTTATCTCTAGCAGACAAAACACGAGTCACATATTTTTTTATAAATCGTAATGGTTTGTTTTTTGTATAGTTTAGGTAATCATTTTGACTTCCTTTAATGATTTTTAATATGAAATAAATAGTCATGACTAATTCTTCAATATTCGATTCTCACTTGATTTCCCATATTGATATACATAGTTTTTATATATATTTTTCACGTAGAAATAATTAAATGCATTGTCTTTACAATTTTTTATGTTTAGAAAAAGGTAAGCACATTATATGTTCTCGTAAATATTATTAAATATAAATTTTAATCATTTTATTTACAAACATATATTTCATTTATAGTTAGTAACAACTTACTTGATAAATGAGCCAATATAAAGTAACAATTTTTAAATTCTAAAATAACATATTCCAAGACTAGAGGTTGCTAAGCTCGATGTTTACGACATTGCCTAGCTATTACAAGACAACACAAGGCAACAAATATTCCAAGACAAGACAAATATTAAAGAGTTTCCTAAATACATTTTTCAAACAAGAATGAAGACTAGCGGCTTGCTAAGATTTTGGTTGACTCACATACGATATAACTAGGATGTTGGCCTAAAAACCGAGCTAAGCACCATTATTATATTTATATTTCTATATTAATTTATCGAATCCTACCATGATATTCAAAGCCTAGTGGCCACTAATGTCGAAGATTAGTAAATAACATTGGTGCAACATAACAAAGACTTGAGATTAGTGACCGCTAGGATATTTGTTGCCTTTACATACAAGACAATTAGTAATGACCTAACTAAAAAAATAACTAGCTCCTTTATTATATTTGGATGTTACATTACTACCTTCTAAGACTAATGACTGCTAGGGTGGATGTTTACTTTCTTTCTTTGATGTTCCAAGACAACAAATATTCAAAGACAAGATTAATTTAAATGTTTTTGAATACACATATTCCAAAACAAAATTTTCTGCATTGCAGCTGATTTCAATATGTTATTCAAATTCTATCACATGATATTCGAAGCCTAGAGGGCCAATGTCATAGATTATTCCACTGCATTTGTGTAACATAATAAATACTTAATATTAGCGGCCGCTAGATAATTCTTGTCTTTGCATTCAAGATATTGATTAACGACCCGACTAAAAACTAAAAACTAAACTAAACTCTAACACCAATTATTTAGCTCGTGGCTTCTGAGTACAACATGTTATTCAAATTTTATTACATGATATTCCTAATGCACCTGCTAGGATATTTGTTGTCTTGCATTTAGGAAAATTTATAACAATTGATTGAAAATCTAATTATGCTCCCCATAATTATATTTAAATTTTAAAAGACTATTTTTAACGACTGACAACCACTAGGGTGGTTTCTCACTACATTTATTTCCTGAATACTCGTGATTCCAAACAAAAATTTAAGCCTAGCGGTCGTTGAGCTCAATAGTATATTTGAATTCTATCGCATGAATTCCAAACAAAAATTTAAGCCTAGCGGCCACTAGGTTTAATATGTTATTCAAATTAGCATTGTTGCAACATCACAGAGGCTTGAGGTTAGTGGCACTATGATATTTTTCTTGCATACAGGACAATTAGTAATGACTTGATGGATATTCAAATACATGACTAGACAAAAAAATATTTGAAGACATTAAGGACCCAAGCCCACCTCCATGTCCTGCTTAGAGAAAGTGCTCCTCCACCACTCCAGTTCATAGATTTGGTATAATAAAAGTGTTTACCATCTAAAATTTACAAGTAGTTTATAATCATCAACCCAAGTTCCATTCCCATTGAGTTCATTTGATGCTTTCAATAAGTGGCCATGGGGACACCTTGAGGTAGGGGTTGAAATTCTCCATATGGACCAAGTGGAATATAGTGAAGCGCTTCGAATGTGGATCACTTGGTGGACATTAAGAGCCCAAGCCCACCTCCATGTCATGCTTAGATAAAGTGATCCTCTACCACTCCAGTTCATAGCTCTGGTATAATAAAAGTGTTTACCATCCAAAATTTACAAGTAGTTTTTAATCATCAACCCAAGTTCCATTCCCATTGAGTTCATTAGATGCTTTTAATAAGTGGCCATGGGGACACCTTGAGGTAGGGGTTGAAATTCTCCATATGGACCAAGTGGAACATAATGCGGGGTGCTTTGAATGCTCCCCATAATTATATTTCAATTTTAAAATACTATTTTTAATGATTGACGACTACTAGGGTGGTTGCTCACTACATTTCTTTCCTGAATACTCATGATTCCAAATGAAAATTTAAGCCTAGCAACGCTATGCTTTGAAGCTCAATAGTATATTTGAAGTCTATCACATGAATTCCAAATGAAAATTTAATCCTAGTGGCCACTATGTTCAATTTTAAGCCTAGTGGTCATTGGGTTCAATATGTTATTCGAATCAACATTGTTACAACATCATAGAGGCTTGAGGTAGTGGCCGCTAGGATAGTTGTTGTCTTGCATATAAGATAATTAGTAATGACTTGACGGATATTCAAATACACAACTAGACAAAAATATTCAAAGACAAGATGAACTCAAGTTCTTGGGCTATTGGTGAGTTACAAGTAGTTTGTAATCATCAACCCAAGTTCCATTCCCATTAAGTTCATTGGATGCTTTCAATAAGTGGCCATGGGGACACCTTGAGGTAGGGGTCAAAATTCTCCATATGGACCAAGTGAAACATAGTGGGGCACTTTCGAATGTGGATCAATCGACGGATATTAAGGACCCAAGCCCACCTCCATCTCCCTCTTAGAGAAAGTGCTCCTCCACCACTCCAGTTCATATCTCTGGTATAATAAAAGCATTTACCATCCAAAATTTACAAGTAGTTTGTAATCATCAACCCAAGTTCCATTCCCATTGAGTTCATTAGAAGCTTTCAATAAGTGGCCATGGGGACACGTTGAGGTAGGGGTCTAACTTCTCCAAATGGACCAAGCGGAACATAGTGGGGTGTTTCAAATGAGTATCACTTGGCGAGACATTAAGGAACCAAGCCCACCTTCATGTACCACTTAGATAAAAGTGCTCCTCTACCACTCCATTTCATAGCTCTAGTATAATAAAATCATTTACTATCCAAAATTTATAAGTAGTCTACAATCATCAACTCAAGTTCCATTCCCATTGAGTTTATTGGATGCTTTCAAAAAAGTGTCCATGGGGATACATTGAGGTAGGGTCAAAATTCTCCATATGGACCAATCAAAACATAATAGAGTGCTTCAAATGCTCCCCATGATTATATTTCAATTTTAAAAGAATATTTTTAATGACTAGCATTTGACTTACTTCTAGGGTAATTATTCACTACATTTATTTCCTTAATACTTGTGATTCCAAATGAAAATTTAAGCCTAAACCTGTACCACTTTGAGGGTCAATAGTTTATTTTAAGTCTATCGCATGAATTCCAAATGAAAATTTAAGCCTAGGAAGCCATTGTGTTTAATTTTAAGCCTAGTGGCCATTTGAATATGTTTTCAAATTAAAGTTTTACAACATCACATAGGCTTGAGGTTAGCGGACGCTAGGATAGTTGTTGTCTTGCATATAGGACAATTAGTAATGACTTGATGGATATTCAAATACATAACTAGACAAAAATATTCAAAGATAGGATGAACTCAAGTTATTGGGCTATTGGTGAGTTACAAATAGTTTATAATCATCAACCCAAGTTCCATTCCCAATGAGTTCATTAGATGCTTTCAAAAAGTTTCCATGGGGACACCTTGAGGTAGGGGTAAACTTTCTCCATGTGGACCAATTGGAACATAGTGGGGCACTTTGAATGTAGATCACTTGATGAAATTAAGGACCCAAGCCCACCTCCATGTCCCGCTTAGAGAAAGTGATCCTAAACCACTCCAATTGATAGCTCTTGAGTATAATAAAAGCATTTGTCATCCAAAATTTACTATAGTAGATTGTAATTAGTAACTCATGTTCTAAGTAACCCATTTCCATTCCCATTGAGTTCATTGGATGCTTTCAATAAGTGGCCATGTGGACACCTTGAGGTAGGGTTCAAACTTATTCATATGGACCAAGTGAAACATAGCGGAGCACTTCGGATGTGGATCACTCGGTAGAAATTAAGGACACAAGTCAACTCCATGTCCCATTATATAAATTTCTCCTCCAACACTCCATTTCATAGATCTGGTATAATAAAAGTGTTTACCATCTAAAAATTTACAAGTAGTTTGTAATCATCAACCTAAGTTCCATTCCCATTGAGTTCATTGGATGCTTTCAAAAAGTGGCCATGGGGACACCTTGAGGTATGGGTCAAACTTCTCCATATGGACCAAGTGAAACATAGTAGGGTGCTTTGAATGCTCCCTATAATTATATTTCAATTTTAAAATACTATTTTTAATGACTGACGACAAACATTAGGGTGGTTGATCACTACATTTATTTCCTGAATACTCGTGATTCCAAACGAAAATTTAAGTGTAGTAGTTGTTGAGCTCAATAGTATATTCAAATTATATCACTTAAATTCCAAAAAAATTTAAGCCTAATAGCTCTTATGTTCAAGATTAAGCCTAGTGGCCTCGGGTTCAATATGTTATTCGAATTATCTTTATTGCAACATTATAGAGGTTTGAGGTTAGCGCCACTAGGATAGTTTTTGTCTTGTCTTCCATACAAGAAAATTAGTAATGAATTGATGGATATTCAAATACACAACTAGACAAAAAATATTCAAAGACAGGATGAACTCAAGTTCTTGGGCTATTGGTGAGTTACAAGTAGTTTGTAATCATAAACCCAAGTTCCATTCCCATTGAGTTCATTGTATTCTTTCAATAAGTGGCCATGAGGATACCTTGAGGTAGGGGTCAAACTTCTCCATATGGACCAAGCGGAACATAGTGGGGCTTCGAATGCAGATCACTCGAGGACATTAAGGACCCAAGCCCACCTCCATGTCCCACTTAGAGAAAGTGCTCCTCCACCACTCCAGTTCATAGATCTGGTATAATAAAAGTGTTTACCATCCAAAATTTACAAGTAGTTTTTAATCATCAACCCAAGTTCCATTCCCATTGAGTTCATTAGATGCTTTCAATAAGTGGCCATGGGGACACCTTGAGGTAGGGGTCAAACTTCTCCATATGGACCAAGCGGAACATAGCAGTGTTTGAATGCTCCCCACAATTATATTTCAATTTTAAAAGACTATTTTTAACGATTAATGACCATTAGGGTGGTTGCTCACTACATTTATTTCCTAAATACTTTGATTCCAAAAAAAAATTTAAGCCTAGCGGCCGCTGAGCTCAATAGTATATTTGAAGTCTATCACATGAATTCTAAATAAAAATTTAAGCCTAGTGGCCTCTTTATTCAATTTTAAGTCTTGGTCATTGGGTTCAATATATTATTCAAATCAATGTTCTTGCAACATCATAGAGGCTTTGAGATTAGCGACCGCTAGGATATTTGTTGTCTTGCATACATGAAATTAGTAATGACTTGATGGATATTCAAATACAAGACTAGATAAAAATATTCAAGACATGATGAACTCAAGTTCTTAGGCTATTGGTGAGTTACAAGTAGTTTGTAATCATCAACCCAAGTTCCATTCCCATTGAGTTCATTGGATGCTTTCAATAAGTGGCCATGGGGACACCTTGAGGTAGGGTTCAAACTTCTCCATATGGACCAAGTAGAACATAGTGGGGCACTTTGAATGCAGATCGCTTGGTGGACATTAAGGACCCAAGCCCACCTCCATGTCTCACTTAGAGAAAGTTCTCCTCCACCACTCCAATTCATATCTTTGGTATAATAAAAGCGTTTACCATCCAAAATTTACAAGTAGTTTGTAATCATCAACCCAAGTTCCATTCCCATTGAGTTCATTAGATGCTTTCAATAAGTGGCCATGGGGACACCTTGAGGTAGGGGTCAAACTTCTCCATATGGATGAAGTGGAACATAGTGGGGCAGTTTAGAATGAGCATCACTGTGCATGCACATTAAGGACCCAAGCCCACCTCTATGTCCTGTTTAGAGAAAGTTCTCCTCCACCACTCTAGTTCATAGTTCGATATAATAAAATATTTTACCATCCAAAATTTAAAAGTAGTTTAATCATCAACTCAAGTTCCATTCCCATTGAGTTTTATTGGATGCTTTCAAAAAGTAGCCTTGGGGACACCTTGAGGTAGGGGTCAAAATTCTCCATATGGACCAATCGGAACATAGCAGAATGCTTCGAATGATCCCCGTAATTATATTTCAATTTTAAAAGACTTTTTAATGATTGATGATCACTAGGGTGGTTTCTCACTACATTTATTTCCTAAATACTTGTGATTCCAAATGAAAATTTAATCCTAGCAGCAATTTGAGCTCAATAGTATATTCAAAGTCTATCGCATGAATTCCAAATGAATATTTTAGCCTAGCGGTCGTTGTGTTCAATTTTAATCCTTGTGACCACCGGGTTGAATATGTTATTCGAATTAGCATTGTTACAACATCACAGAGGCTTGAGGTTAGCAGCCACTAGGATATTTGTTGTCTTATATACAAGATAATTAGTAATGACTTAATGGATATTCAAATACATGAACAAACAAAAATATTTGAAGACATGATGAAATCAAGTTATTGGGCTATTGGTGACTTACAAATAGTTTATAAACATCAACCCAAGTTCCATTCCCATTGAGTTCATTGGATTCTTTCAATAAGTAGCCATGGGGACACCTTGAGGTAGGGGTCAAACTTCTCCATATGGACCAAATGAAACATAGTGGGGTGCTTCAAATGTGGATTTCTCGGTGAGACATTAAGGACCCAATCCCACCTCCATGTCCCTCTTAGAGAAAGTTCTCCTACACCACTTTAATTCATATCTCTGGTATAATAAAAGTGTTTACCATCCAAAATTTACAAGTAGTTTGTAATCATCAAGCCAAGTTCCATGCCATTGAGTTTATCGATGCTTTCAATAAGTGGCCATGGGGACACCTTGAGGTAGGAGTCAAACTTCTCCATATGGACAAAGTGGAACATAGTGGGGCATTTAGAATGAGCATATCTCTTGGACATTAAGGACCCAAGCCCACCTCTATGTCCCATTTAGAGAAAGTTCTCCTCCACCACTCTAATTCATAGCTATGATATAATAAAAGTGTTTACCATCCAAAATTTACAAGTAGTTTGTAATCATCAACCCAAGTTCCATTCCCATTGAGTTTTTGGATGTTTGTCAAAAAGTGGTCATGGGGACACCTTGAGGTAAGGGTAGAAATTTTCCATATGGACCAATCAAAACATAGCGGAATTCTTCTAATGATCCCCGTAATTATATTTCAGTTTTAAAAGACTATTTTAACGACTAACGACAACCACTAGGGTGGTTTCTCACTACATTTATTTCCTAAATACTTGTGATTCCAAATGAAAATTTAATCCTAGTATCCACTGAGCTCAATAGTATATTCAAAGTCTATCGCATGAATTCCAAATGAAAATTTAAGCCTAGTGGCTTTTAAGCTAGGTTCAATATGTTATTCAATTAGCATTTTTGCAACATCACAGAGGCTTGAGGTTAGCGACCGCTAGGACAGTTGTTGTCTTGTATACAAGACAATTAGTAATGACTTAACGGATATTCAAATACATGACTAAACAATAAATATTCGAAGACAGGATGAAATCAAGTTATTGGGCTATTGGTGAGTTACAAATAGTTTGTAATCATCAACCCAAGTTCCATTCCCATTGAGTTCATTGGATGCTTTCAATAAGTGGCCATGGGGACACCTTGAGGTAGGGGTCGAAATTCTCCATATGGACCAAATGGAACATAGTGGGGTGCTTCAAATGCGGATCGCTTGATGGACATTAAGGACCCAAGCCCACCTCCATGTCCCACTTAGATAAAGTGCTCCTCCACCACTCCGATTCATAGCTCTAGTATAATAAAAGTGTTTACCATCCAAAATTTACTAAGTAGTTTGTAATTATCAACCCAAGTTCCATTCCCATTGATTTCATTAGATGCTTTCAATAAGTGGCCATGGGGAAACCTTGAGGTAAGGGTTAAACTTATCCATATGGACCAAGTAGAGCATAGTAGAGCGATTCAAATTCGGATCACTCGACAAACATTAAGGACCCAAGCCCAAATCCATGTCCCACTTAGAGAAAGTACTCCTCCACCACTCTATTTCATAGTTCTTGTATAATAAAAGCATTTATCGTTCAAAATTTACAAGTAGTTTGTACTTATCAACCCAAGTTCCATTCCCATTGAGTTCATTGGATGCTTTCAAAAGTGGCCATGGGGACACCTTGAGGTAGAGTCAAACTTCTCCTTATGGACCAAGAGGAACATAAAAGAGCACTTTGAATGATCCCCGCTAATTATATTTCAATTTTAAAAGACTAATTTTAATGACTAGCACCGCTAGGGTGGTTTCTCACTAAATTTATTTCTTGAATACTCATGATTCTAAATGAAAATTTAAGCCTAGTAGATGCTAAGCTCAATAGTATATTCAAATTCTATCACATGAATTCCAAACAAAAATTTAAGCCTAATGTAGCCGTTGTGTTCAATTTTAAGCCTAGTGGCCACTTGGGTTCAATATGTTATTTGAATTAGCATTATTGCAACATCACAGAGGCTTGAGGTTAGAGGTCACTAGGAAAATTGTTTTCTTGCATATAGGACAATTAGTAATGACTTGACAAATATTCAAATACACAACTAGACAAAAAATATTCAAAGATAGATGAACTCAAGTTCTTGGGCTATTGGTGAGTTACAAGTAGTTTTTAATCATCAACCCAAGTTCCATTCCCATTGAGTTCATTGGATTCTTTCAATAAGTGGCCATGGGGACACCTTGAGGTAGGGGTCAAACTTCTCCATATGGACCAAGTGAAACATAACAGGGTACTTCAATGTAGATCTCTCGGAAAACATTAAGGACCCAAGCCCACCTCCATGTCCCACTTAGAGAAAGTGCTCCTCCACCACTCCAATTCATAGCTCTTGTATAATAAAAGTGTTTACCATCCAAAATTTACAAGTAGTTTGTAATCATCAACCCAAGTTCCATTCCCATTGAGTTCATTGGATGCTTTCAATAAGTGGCCATGGGGACACCTTGAGGTAGGGGTTGAACTTATCCATATGGACCAAGTGGAACATAGTGGGGCACTTTGAATGTGGATCACTTAATGGAAATTAAGGACCTAAGCCCACTCCCATGTCCCACTTAGAGAAAGTGCTCCTCCACCACTCCAGTTCATAGCTCTGGTATAATAAAAGTGTTTACCATCAAAAATTTTCCACCCCCTCCCACTTTTCAAGAACTTAACTTTGATGGAGCCTCGAAAGGTAACCCAAGCCTATCAGAGCGGGTGTTTAATTAGAGATGCAGATGGAAGTTTAGTAATAGTTGGGTCCTTTCCTTTAAAGGATGACATGTGTAATGAGGTAGAGGCTCAAGCTTTGCTTTAGAAGGTCTCAAACTAGCAGTCAACATTGGCTGTGAAGCTTTGGAAATTGAAGGTGATTCCTAAGTGGTAATAAATGATGTTAAAAGGGAAAATATTTGTCCTAGAAGTTGGATTATTATATCACCAACATTTTGCATTGGTTGAGAAAAATCCCTAAGTGGGTTTTAAACCATAATTATAGAGAAGAAAATTGTGTTTTGATTTCTTGGCTAACCAAGGCATCATTAAGAGAGATGGCCCGATGAAATCGGGGCAAGCTAGCACATGGGAAGATTTCCCAGATATCATATCTTGGGAAGGGGGAGCAAGGTGTTATTAATTTTTAGTGTCCTGGATTCATTTTCATTCTTCTATTTTCTTGTGGTGGTTAGCGGTGGTGTGGAGTTATAATAGATGAGTATGGAGTGCCCTCCATTGCCTTTCCTTTTCCTGCAAGGCGAAGCATGAGATGATGTTTTTGGGAGCATTTCCTAGACTCTTATTAGGATTATCTTTAAGGAGGTGCGTCAGTTCTATTTGTGAGGAAATTATGAGGATTCTAGGGGAGGAATATTTTGGTGATTCATCTAGATCTCATGTTAATTCAGAAGTCATGTATTTGTTTATTTCCCAACTTCTTCTGGTTAGGAAGAATATTGATGAGGTGAGAGATATTTCCCTCCACTTCATTAAGCCCTAACAATGGGTCAATTGGTTTGAAGCATTTTGGAGGAATTCTTACATTATTTGTGAGGGGTTGGCCATGGATGAAGTGAGGAGGGTGATAGCCAAGCTCTCTTCTAGAACATGGTTTTGATGCGTTTTACTTCAGATGTTCATGTTTCTTGTTACGAGGGCTTGGTGAAGTAACCACTAGAGAAGTTATATTTTCCTAGGCTTTTAGCTCTTGTTTTCTCGAACTCTACTAGTGTGGTCATTCTGCAAGGAAATTGGGATTTACATACAACTTATTATTACACACTACTCGCATTAGTGTCTCAGTGGGTGGGAGGATGTCTCCATGGCCAAGCAGCTCAACCTCTCAAGTGTAATTTTTGGTTCCTATCCCTAGTTGTTAGTGGTTGGGTATTTTGTTTTCTATCGATGTTGGGTTTTCTTATCTTGCAGCCCAGTTAGTTTTTGTGGTTTTGTTTTTCTGGGTTATGTGGTTTATTTATTATCTTTCACGTTTATAATTGGGTGGGATCTTTTCAATCCTCAGGTTCTAAGATCCTATCAAAGCATTAAATCATCTACAAAAATATTTGAAGACAAGATAAATATTAATGATTTTCTAGATTACACGTAGCCCCTAAGATCGAAGCTTATTATACTCCCTTCATGTAACATAACAAATTTTAATGAATTTCATGATTACACATATTCCAAAAATAAATTTTCAGCCTAACATCCATTGAGTTCAATATGTTATTTGAATTCACCACATGATATTTGAAGGATAATGGGTGCTAAGGTCATAGATTATTTCGTGGCATTGGTGTAACATAACAAAGTCTTGAGATTAGTGGCTGCTAGGATAATTATTGTCTTACATTAAGGCCCCTCTAACCTAAAGCTATAAAGATTTTTTTTTTACATTGATGGAAAGATATCCTAGAATATATAGATGCTAGTGGCCACTAGTCTTCACTTCTACCAAAAATTGACAACTTGAAACAAACCAAATTTAATAGCGAGTAATTATTTAAATTACTTAGTGCAATGCATAACATAAACTTCTACTAATGATTTCTTGTATTTTATAATTAAAGGAGGGTTGAAGGGTCCCTTTCCCTTTACATTATAGATACAATGAGAGGATCAGTCTAAAAACCCAAATGATATAGCAATACTTTGTGAAAAAAAAGGGGGCCATGCCAAGAAAAGAAGTGGTTGGGAATACAAAAACCTAGACCTAAACCAGTAAGTCAAATAGTATGATTAGATAATAATGGAAATGACAATGCTATATAACAACCAAAACAAAGATACAACCTGATGATTTTAGAAGAACTAATTTATCTGAAACACATGATCATTCCTAACCTCTACCTAAACGGGTTTGAAAATAGTTTCCACTAGTGGTTCTAGAAAAATATGCTCTTTTCCAAGTAACATCCCGACTCTTTAACCAATCGTAAATGCGCTTCACGATGTTTCCGGTGAAGAATATCCCAATGTGTCGGTTCTTGTTGTAGCAGAGAAGACATAACATCCAGTCGAAGTGCAAGTGGAGCGACCTACCACCCATTGTTGGTGTCTTGCCCCATTTTTCCACTTCAAACAAGAAACAATTTAGGACATTAAACCATTTAAATAACTCTCTAAACACATGTCACATATTTATAGCGTCATAAGCACCAAACCTTCCTATTTCCATAAACCTATACGTTGGCTTGATCCCATAACGGCAAAGCAAGTCCATGACGCACTCAAGGTTTTTTCCATTTCCACTTCCATGCCAACCCTATACATTGGCTTAATTCACCCATATTCACCGTGGATTATATGACAAAAAAACATCGTAATTCCGCATTTATCGTGAATCCCTCTAAAGAAAGATAATCATCTCTGTTAGAAATAATCTAACACTTAATTCACCATATGTGGATTAATGTGTAATTATAATAAAGTAATTTGTTTAATTACTTTAGTTAGCTTAGTTGTTAGTGTGTTGGATTGTGGAGGATGTTCTTTAGTTAGAATATTGTTCTCGGATGATTTCCTGTAGAAGATTTTTAGGGGCAATATGCTATTTTTGCATATTTGCTTTATTTAGGAGATTTGTTCCATGTATTGTGGAAGAGATAGAAGCTATCCAATATCTATAAATATTATAGCTCTCTCTTTTGGTTGTAATGCTTCATTTTATATTAATAAAATCACAGCAAGCTCTGCCTTGTTTTTGCAATTTAATCTGGTTTACAGATTTCATTTGGTATTAGAGCAGGTGAGTTAAGGCTGTAGATAATTGTTGAGGAAGTGTTAGAAGATTTGAGGAAGGAGGACTAGAAGCTTGAGCCAGGAGGAGCCATAGATGCCCCCAGCCTCTTCACAGCCCCTGCCCCTTCTCCACACACCCGGCAATAGTAGAAGCAACAAGAATATAAAAAAATAAAAATTGGAAGGGCAATCACAGGCCAGAGCACCTGGATGCACCTCCCAACTCCATTATTGTTTTCCAGGTGAAATTATTTCAATTGAGGAGATATTTGTCAATTTCTTTTAATATTTGATGTTGTATTAAATTGCAAATATAACAAATATTATTTTGAAATCTGATTATTTCATTGATAAAAAAAAGAGAAACATCCACCACCGATCTGCAACCTGTATGCATGGTATTTGCATATATCTGTGAACTCACCTTGCAGACCTATGGATTTACCTGACAACTTCACACCTGCAAAAGGAAAAAAAAATGAGTTGGATATTGATTTGGTTTGACGTCTTCAATCTGCAAGCAATTCCTGTGCGACCTTGCAGAACAGAGCGTAAGAGAGCCTTTAAGGCGAAAGGGTGGCGAAGGAAACAAGGCTGACGATGGAGGAAACAAAGTGCATGCATGCGTAAGTCAGACCCACATTTTCTGCGTTAAAAATCATTGTTTTTAAAAAAAAATTCCTTTTTTGGACGATGTGAAAAAATCAAGAATAAAAAAAAATTTCCATTTTTGGAAAGGGGCCCGGAAAAATAATTTTAAAATGGTCATAACTTTCAACTGGTACCTCGGATTGAGGTGCCATTTTTTTGAAAGTGTGTGTTTTTTTCGAGCTCTACGCTTTGGTCTAGTCAAAGAGGCCAAAGATCCCAAAACTAAATTTGTAAGGGAAAAGAGGCCAAAGTGCCCAAAAATTTAAAAAAATTGCGAAAATATTAATTTTTCGTAAACAAGAAGGGGGGTGCAATTTTCTTTTTCTATTTACAAGATGTTTGTAAAAATGCAGTGATAGTGCCAGAAAAATCATTGTAAAAGGCCAAAAAGGAGCCCACACTCAATAAAAATCAATTTTGGGGGTGTGTACTGATTTGAGGGGGGATTTGTTTCGTGTTTGATTCTCTATCTCTCTTTTCTTTCTGCACAAATGGCTAACAATGCACCCAAATTCTTTTTGCCCGATTCACAACTCCTACGAGGAGATAATTATGTTGCATGGAAAATGAAAATTAAAACTCAACTTGAATTTGAGGACATAATTGGTGTAGTTGATGGCTCGATAACGAGACCAGAAAATGATATTGCTCAACAACGTGTGTTTGATCGTGCTAATCAAAAGGCAAAACTTATAATTCTGTTTGGTGTAACTGATGATGTACAACCTCATATTCATCAAGCGACAACTGCAAAAGAAGCATGGGATAAACTAGCAACTGTATATGAAGCTAAGAACAAAAATGCTATTTTGCAATTACAAACACAACTCCATTGTCTCAAAATGAATTCTAATGAGTCTATTGAAGGTTTTCTAAAGCGTGTTGCTATATTGAGATCATCTCTCCAAGCTTTGGAAGTAGAGGTCACTAATGAATCTCTTGTCCCTATTGTATTGAGAGCTTTACCAGCCTCATACAAAATATTTGTCACAACTCTCAACATTATGGGTCCAACTACAAGTTTTGAAGAGTTAGTGAACATGTTACAACAGGAAGAGTCCATGAACAAACCTGTAGAAGATGAGGAACAAGCCCTCTCTTCATTCCATAAGGGAAAGAAACAGATTCATACAACTGGTAAGCAACACAAGCAGCATTCTCAACAGAATAATCAAGGGAACACTCAGCAAAAGTAGTGTCAGATTTGTGGCAGAAAAGGACATGACTTAAAATGATTGTTGGTATAACACATTTCAGAAGGGTTCATCTAGTGGAAAGAAGCCAAATTTTCAACAATCTAGTCAGGGTTATCAAAACAAACAACAAGGACAAAGGAAAAGTAACTGGAAAAAGAAAACACCGCAGCACGACAACATTGCTGAAGAAGAAGATAACTCACCAGATGAGGACTTCCTATTTGCTGCACAATCAACTCAAGAAATCAATTCACCACAGGAAATTTGGTATGTTGACTCAGGAGCAACAAGACATATGACCGGGAGAAATGATTGGTTCTTAGAGTTAAAGAATACACCTAACAAAGACTCTGTTTCGTTGGGTGATGATTCATCGTACAAAGTACAAGGAATTGGAAACATCTCCTTACCTCTTGGATCAAGAAAGTGCACAATAAGAGATGTTCTATATGTTCCTGGATTGACAAAGAATCTACTTTCAGTAAGTCAGCTTTTGGAGCACAACTTAAAAGTGGATTTTGATTGTACAGATGGAAAGAAGATGTGTTTAATCAAAGATAAGTCTAAAAACTCCAACATTGTTGCACAAGCTTCTGGTGTAGGTCGTATGTTTCAGTTGGATTTTGTTCAAACCAAAAATCAGGCCCTTGTAGCTAAGGATACATCATCGGCACAATTGTGGCATCGAAGATTTGGCCATGTAAGTTTTGGCTATCTTGAAACACTTGAAAAAATAATATGGTAAGAGGACTGCCAAATTTCAAGAAAAATACAGACAAGTGCACAAATTGTTTGGCAGGAAAACAACATAGAGCTTCTTTTCAGAAAAGCAGTACATTCAGGGCCCATGGTAAACTTGATCTGGTGCATACCGATCTATGCGGACCTATGAGACCTAGTCATTCAGGGTTTCAATATTTTATGCTCTTTGTTGATGATTACTCATGAAAAATGTGGGTATACTGCATTCACACCAAAGACCAAGCCTTTGAAACTTTCAAGAAATTCAAAGTAGCTTGTGAAAATGCAACTGGTAAGAAAATAAAAACACTCGCTCAGATCGAGGGGGTGAATACACCAGTAATGAGTTCAAAGCTTTTTTGGAAACACATGGAATTCGTCGGCAAATGGCACCTCCATATACACCACAACAAAATGGTGTTGTAGTTGAGAGAAGAAATAGAACTATAATGGATATGGTAAGGTGTATGATCGATGATTCAGGCTTGAGTAAAACATATTGGGCAGAAGCAGTAAAAACAACAGTTTATCTGCTGAATAGAGTTCCCACTTCCGCACTTGATGGAATAACACCACAGGAAGCTTGGTCAGGGAACAAACCATCTATAAAACACCTTAGAGTTTTTGGATGCAAGGCAAGTATGCACATTCCTAAGAAAAAGAGAACTAAACTTGATATGAAATCAGAACAACTTATATTCTTGGGATACAGTGATGAAGCCTTGGGATACAGGTTAATGGATCCAAAAACAAGAAAAATTTTCACAAGTAGAGATGTTGAGTTTTTTGAAAATAAAGAAGCAGATGCTCCTTCCATAAACTCACAAAACAATCCTACTAAGAAAATAGAAGATGTTCTTGATGAAGATAATGATGATGAGGATAATTCAACTCCTCCATCTACAGGAACAACTAAACGTATGCCTAAGTGGTATACTAATCTAATTCGAGATGCTAAGTTGGATAGTGATCCTAACACATCCACTTCAGGACCTAGAACTCGTAGTATGACTCAAAATGAGGTAAACTTAGCCTTAATGAGTACAGTAATTGAATCAAGTGAGCCCACTACAGTTCAAGATGCCCAACAGTCAAAACCTTGGTCAGATGCTATGAATTCAGAATTCAACTCTTTGATTAAGAATAATACATGGCAACTTACAGATCTTCCACCAGGGAAGAAGGAAATAGGTTGCAAATGGATATTTAAAACAAAGTACAAATCAAATGGAAGCATTGATAAATACAAGGCAAGATTGGTAGCTAAGGGTTATGCACAAAAAGAAGGCATTGATTATGAAGAAACATTCGCACCAACAACTAAGATCAAAACAATCAGGATGATATTTTCTCTAGCTGCACAATTTGGTTGGAAAGTTCATCAAATGGATGTAAAAAGTGCATTTCTCAATGGGGATTTACAGGAAGAAGTCTACATGACTCAACCAGAAGGTTTTGTCATACCAGGTAAAGAAGGAAAGGTATGTAGACTCATAAAGTCACTGTACGGTCTCAAACAGGCTCCCAGGGCATGGTACATAAAGATTGATGAGCATCTCATCAAACATGGATTCAAAAGAAGTCCATATGATCCTAATCTCTATCTCAAAAAGCAAGGGGGGGAGATAGTGATCATAGTAGTATATGTCGATGATCTAGTCATCACTGGAAGTTCGGTGAAGATGATTGAAACAACTAAGGAAGATCTAAATCGATCATTCGACATGACAGATCTCGGGCTTCTTCATTATTGTCTTGGACTTGAAGTATGGCAAAAGGAAAATCACATCTTTGTTACTCAACTAAAATATGCCAAGACAATGCTCGAGAAATTCAGAATGATGGATAGTATACCAATGGCTACACCTATGGAGACAAGGCTTCAATTGTCTCGCACAGATCCATCAGAACAAGTAAATGTTACTCTTTATCGACAGTTGATTGGGAGTCTCATTTACTTAACTTATTCTAGGCCAGATATCAGCTATGCAGTCAGTTATCTTTCTCGATTTATGCAAGAACCAAGGGTTTGTCACTGGAAAGCAGCAAAGAGGGTACTGAGATACATCAGAGGAACCATGGACTTTGGCCTAGAATACAAGAAGAATGATAACTTCTTCTTGACAGGATATACAGATTCAGATCATGCAGGGAATGTTGATGATAGGAAGTCCACTTCAGGATTTGTGTTCTTTTTGGGATCTGGACCTATTTCATGGGGGAGCAAGAAACAAAATTGTGTTTCAAGGTCTTCCATAGAAGCTAGAATATCGCACAACAGGAGGAGGAGCTGTCTGTGAAGCGATTTGGCTCAGAACGGATACTTGAAGGATTGGGAATTCCACAGGATCATCCAACAATCCTACATGTAGACAATGAAGGAGTAATAAAACTTGTTGAATCTAGTTTTTCATGAACGCACCAAACACATTGAGGTGCAGGTACATTTCATTCGCGAACAAGTTCAGAACAACAACATTCAGCTTCAGCATTTCCCGACAGAACATCAACGCGTGCAGATATCTTCACAAAATCTCTTGCACATCCTAAATTTGAGGCATTCAGAGTATTTCTCTCCTGTTCACTTCAGAATATGATGAATTAAGGGGGGGAATGTTAGAAATAATCTAACACTTAATTCACCATATGTGGATTAATGTGTAATTATAATAAAGTAATTATTTAATTACTTTAGTTAGCTTAGTTGTTAGTGTGTTGTTATCATCCCTTAGATTGTGGAGGATGTTCTTTAGTTAGAATATTGTTCTCGGATGATTTCATGTAGAAGCTTTTTAGGGGCAATATGCTATTTCTGCATATTTTCTTTGTTTAGGAGATTTGTTCCATGTATTGTGGAAGAGATAGAAGTTGTCCAATATCTATAAATATTGCAGCTCTCTCTTTTGGTTGTAATGCTTCATTTTATATTAATAAAATCACAGCAAGCTCCGCCTTGTTTTTGCAATTTAATCTGGTTTACAGATTTCAATCTCCAAGAACTCTCTCAATTGTATCAGTCTTGCTCGATTCAATACAGATTTCAAACGCGATGTTGACTCAAAATTTTGTATAAAATCCCATTTCACTCACAACTATGGAAAATTACATGAAAGGAAACATTGGTCCGACCATGATAGAATAAATGAAATCTCGTGAAAGAAACCCGAAAGGTGTGAAAATAAGGGGGCATTAAGATAAATATATGGAGTGAATATGCCATCACATGCTTGAAATTAATACAATCTTTCTAGTGGATTTAATATCAATTTATTGGAAAAGGTGATGATTCACCAATCAACATATTTATTGCAAATCTTATCACAAAATCGCCTATTTAGTAGTTATCTTAATAGATAAGATTTAAGGTCCAATCAAGTTAATCGAGCATGAAAAGGGAATTTTAATCACATAATATTGATTTTCCCACGACAAGGTCTCGCATTTTAATGATGGATTTTTAATATGGAATTCATCTCCAATAGTTAATTCATTACTATTCGAGTAATTAGTCGGGATAATTAATGTTCCAATGTTTAAACTTATTGATTTATACATTTAATATTTTAATAAATTTCTAATCATTAGTCACCCATTATTTTTTCAAGGTTTCTACGACGCCATACAAACTTTGAGGACACTTCTTCTACTATGATCTACTTGTGCTAGGGGAAAGGAGCCAATGACCGTGAGTGGGTATGTGAAATAAACTACCATTAGTTGCTTGAATTCAAGTTAAAAATTAAATAAAACTAGCTAGTAAAGTCAGTCACATCAAGTCTCATCAATAAACTATCCAATGAAATGGTGCCACATAGACAACACATAAAAGGTGATTTTACTCTCAAGTAATGGGTTGTCTTAAATATCTTTGTACTCAAAAGTACTTATTTTGAATCCCTTAAAAATATATTCTCCACATAATTTAAATGTGTAAAATAAAATCAGCATATTAAAAATAATGATCTATTAAAGGGTATTTTTTTAATAAAAAAATTATGATTGTTAAGTGGCTCTAAGAACCTCTTACATTAGGATTCAAATAATGCGGCTCATTTCATCTACTATGATCTAAACTTTCCTAACTATGTGTCTATCTTTATTATCAGTCTTAACTAACAACACTTACCTTTTTACTAACTAAAAATGCTTATCTTGATGTTGTAAAGCATTTTTGTTCATATGAAAATATATGGATTATGTTTTATGCACAAAATATCAAATGAGAACTACATAAGTTGATCAGCCTTCTTGAAGGTATGTATTCAAGGACTTGGCTCTGCTAGGGATAGTCCATCTAATATAAAATAATTACAAACAATGACAACAAAACTATTGATATTGTTTTTGCATCATTAAAATGGATTTCCCAGATTGTAGAGGCTAGTGGCATAGCCTTCTCATCAAAAATAATTGGTAAACATAAAACAAGCATTGCTCTTCATCCTCTGATCCTTTATTCCTGAGCAAGGTTCGTGTACATCTTCACCCTCAATGTTTAGTAAATTGTTACGGACTATTATGTTTAACGGGTAATTTCTTAAAATATGTAGGGCCAAGATGAACATGATACATCTTCAGGTTTAAAATATGTACTTCTATTATTATGCTCCAACACTTATATTTGTCGATAATGTAGACAATGAATTTTTCATTGATTAAATACTTAGTGGTCGCTAAACTTTTTCATTGATACCTTAGTGGTCGCCAAGAATTTTCATTTCTTTGATGTTCCAAGACAAGAGAAGACAACTAATATTCAAAGACAAGAAAGATATTTACCACTTTCTTAAATACACGTAATTAAAAATATTTACCACTTTTCTGAATACACATAATTAACACAAGAATATTTGAAGTCTATTACATGTTATTCCTAGCCTAACATATTATCTTGATGTTGGTGGCTGCTAGGATATTTGTTGTCTTTTATATGAGACAAGTAGTAAAAATTCACTTGAAAATTAACTATGCTCCATTATTATATTTAAATTTTAAAAGACTAGCGACCACTAAGGAGGATTCTTACTACATTTCTTTGATGTTCCAAGACAAGAGAAGACAACAAATACTCCAAGAAAAGAAAAATTTATGAATTTTTCTGAATATACGTGATTCAAAACGTAGATTCAAGAGAATACAATACACGTAGTCAAACACATAATCTTAAGCCTAGCACCATTAGGTAGATTAGCCCTTTTACAAGGATCCTATCAAAATGCCATGGTTTTCCATGATTTTTTGTTATTCGATCACTAATTTTAAAATAAGAAACTATTAAGGCTTGATACCGGGAAACCATAACTTTCGATTACTAATTAAACCTAGTAGCTGCTAGACATTTCCTTTATACTAGTCGATTTCAATTATGTGATATACATGATATATCTTATGAGAACTATAAAAGGCACCTAATTACAATAGCCAAACATATCACGACATGTAAGATTTGTTATTATTAAATAATCAATTCTTAACCATTATCACCCATGTTGGATTATAGGTTTTCATAATGATGTAATGTAACTCAAATATGTTTTTTACAGTGATGGGAATATATAGATGCTAGCAGCTACTAGTCTTCACTTCTAGCAAAAAATTCACTACTTGAAACAAACCAAATTTAATAGTGACTAATTTTTTAAATTTCTTAGTGCAACGCATAACAATTTTTTTATTAATGTTTTCTTATTTTTTATAAATAAAGGAGGGTTGAAGTATGCTTGGTGATTGCTATGCTATAAATATTTGTTGAGTTGTGGAGCTTAATTACTTCACATTAGCATGTTTTACTTAACTTCTTTGGAATACATATGTAACCGGTGTCGATTACTTGGGGACCAAAGATGCTCGATCAAGGTAAGGAGGAGCTAACATTGGTTAGGATAACCGATGTTGGTTTCCTATGCGTGAATATTATATTTAAATCACAAGAATTAGATCTAATATTTTTGTAAATTTTATCTAATGGTTATAAACACAGCTAAGATTCCTTAAGTTGGTATATGTATAAAGACATGAGAATTAGGGTTTAGAAGGTGGTGAATTGCATTTTGTTGAATGTAAGTTTCCTTGGAGAGCAAGAAAGTAGTTAGTGAGGAGAAAGCATTATACATCCTGTGAGGTGTGGAAGATCATAGATCTTCATTGTATTTCCTCTATAAATCATTTGAATAATAAGATTGGTCATTTCTTGGTGGACGTAGCCCACACTAGGTGAACCACGTTATATCTGGTGTTATCTTTCTCTTGTTTATTTTATCTTCGGTTAAATTCCATGTTTATTGTTTGTATGCTTTAATTGATTATAGATCTGTACAACACTATTTTTATGGTTTAACCCCAACAACTGGTATCAGAGCTTTGTTTGAGGTTTTGTGTGTTGACAAGATTTACTCTCAGAGGTTTTTCTAATTGAGTGGGAGCACAACAATGACAAAAGATAGCAAATATAGAGTAGAGAAATTTGATGGCCATAATTATCAATTATGGAAGATGTAGGTGGAGGATTATCTGTATCAGAGAGATTTATATTTACCATTGGATGAGAAGGCAAGGCTTGCAAAGATGACTAATGAAGAATGGAAGATTCTTGAAAAAAAGGCTTTGGGATCTATAAGATTGAGCCTGACAACATCTGTAGCTTTGAATATAATAGAAGCAACAACCACGGTAGATTTAATGAAAGCTTTAGAAAAATTATATGAAAAACCAAGTGCATCGAATAAATTTTATTTGATGAAGAAATTATTTAATTCTAAAATGCAAGAAGGTGGATCTGTGTCAAATCATTTGAATGATTTTTGTTCTATTGTTAATCAATTAAAATCGGTTAATATTTCATTTGATGATGAAGTGAAAGAACTTTTATTCTTATGCTCTTTTCCAGATAGTTGGGATAATTTGGTAATGGTTGTTAGTAATACAACATCTGCTTCTAATATTTTAAAGTTTGATGATGTGGTTAGTATAATCCTAAATGAAGAAATACATAGGAAAAGTATATGAGAATCATCATCTGGGAATTCTTTGAATGTGGAAACTAGGGAAGATCTAAAGAGAGATCCAAGAGCAAGAAGAATGGTAGAAAAAGAATGGCAGATCTAGATCCAAAGTCAGAGATATAATCTATTGGAATTGTGGAAAGAGAGGACATGCAAAGAAGGAGTGTTGGT
The DNA here is from genome assembly GCA_018340775.1 of Taxus wallichiana var. yunnanensis. Lineage (NCBI taxonomy): Eukaryota > Viridiplantae > Streptophyta > Pinopsida > Cupressales > Taxaceae > Taxus > Taxus wallichiana. The sequence goes on from CM031241.1 coordinate 63,448,189, forward strand.
TTAAGGAAAACAAAGAGAATATACCAGAAAAAGGTAAAGAGGCAAACATTGCAAGTGAGGTAATGCAAGATGCTCTTATTCTCTCCTTGGATAATAAAGTAGAATCATGGGTTTTAGATTCTAGAGCTTCTTTCCATGCTACCCCTAATAAGGGTTATTTCAGAAATTATGTTCAGGTAATTTTGGACATGTTTATTTAGGAGATGATGAACCATGCATGATTACTAGTAAAGGTGATGTTCATCTTAAATTGCAGAATGAAAATACATGGGTATTGAAAGATGTGAGGCATGTGCCAAGCCTCAAGAGAAATCTAATTTTTGCAGGGAAATTAGGAGAATTTGGATGCATGGTTACATTCACATTGATTCTTGGAAATTTTCCAAGGGAGCCCTTATTGTAGCAAGAGGAAAGAAGGTAGGAACATTGTATTTGTCTACATGTATTACTGATTCCTTTTGTGCTATCTACTTCAGATTCAGATGCAAGCATGTGGCATTATTGGCTAGGCCATATGAGTGAAAAAGGAATGTAAATCTTAAAGGCAAAGGGTAAGTTATTAGATTTGAAACATGTAGATCTTGATTTCATGAGCATTGTATATTTGGAAAGTAGAAGAAAGTGATATTTCTTAAGGTTGGGGAAACAAAGAAGGAACATAAGTTGGAGCTTGTTCATTCAGATGTTTGGGGACCAGCTCAGGTTGCTTCTCTTGAGGATCCCAATATTATGTGACTTTCATTAATGATGCCACAAGAAAGGTATGAGTTTATTGTATTAATTGGAAATATGATGTTTTTGAGACTTTTAAAAGATGGAAAGATCTTATGGAAAATGAAACAAATTTAAAGTTAAAGTGCCTTAGATCTGATAATGGTGGTGAGTATTGCAACAAGGATTTCAATTATTATTTTTAGTGAATGGAATACATAAAGAAATAACGGTTCCTAGAACTCCACATGAGAATGGAGTTGTTGAAAGAATGAACAGAACAATCATGGAACGTGCTAGAAGCATGAGACTACATGTTGGTTTTCCTTTAAAGTTTTGGGCAGAAGTAGTAGATACAATGGTATATTTAATTAATCATGGGCCTTCAAGTGCACTGGAATGGTGGAATACTAGAAGAAGCATGGACTAGAAAAGAGGTAGATCTTTATTTTCTTAGAGTATTTGGTTCAGAAGCTTTTGTGCATGTTGATAAGGAAAATAGGAAGAAATTGGATGTTAAATCCAAAGATGCACTTTCATTGGTTATGGTTCTAGTGATTTTGGATTCCAGTTTTGGGATTTAGAAGATACTAAGATTGTTAGGAGCCATAAAATTGATTGGAATGAAAAGAGAATGTATAGGGATCAGGTTTTGGTACCCAAGAGTGAACCGAGAGAAGATTTTGTTGAGAAAGATGCATTCTCATATTTAAAAACAAAATACCACAGATACACCGACGCGTCGGTCGGGTGATCGGTGTCGATCGAGAAGGAATGATGTCGTTTGGGTGAACCGAATCGGTTGGGTGAACCGATGTCAACTACAGAGTAACCGTCATCGATTACATGGTGACCATCGACATCATTCACTTTCGAGATATTGAAAAGAATGTACAACAGACATTAATGAGCCCCAGGCACCCCAAATCTTAGTGAGAAGGTCATAAAGGGTAAGTAGACCTCCAGAAATATTTACTCCTTCATTATCTTATTTATTATTGACTAATAATGGTGAACCCAAGTGTTTTGAAGAAGAAATGTAGTAGGATACCCATGCATGTAGTGGGAGCATGACATGAATGAGGAGATGGACTCCTTGGAAAAGAATCTAGACATGGGATTTAGTCAAGTTTCCAACATGTAAGAGGACATTGCAGAATAAATGGGTTTACAGGATCAAGGAGGAAGAGGGTGGAAAGAAGAGATATAAAGCAAGGCTTGTGGTAAAAGGATTTACACAGAAAATAGGTATTGACTTTGGTGAAATATTTTCTCTTGTTGTTAAAATGACTTCCATCCGTATTGTTCTTAGTTTGGTTGTAATAAAATATTTTCATTTAGAATAGCTTGATGTTAAGATGACTTTCCTTCATGGTGATTTGGAGGAAGAGATCTATATGAATCAGCTGCTTGGTTATGAAGTCAAGGGTAAGGAGAAACTTGTGTGCAGATTGAAAAAGAGCTTGTATGGGCTCAAACAAGCTCCAAGGAAATGGTATATGAGGTTTGATAGTTTCATGCATGAGTATGGTTATATGAGATGTGAATCTGACCATTGTGTTTATTTCAAGAAGCTTGAAATGAGAGCTATATTATTTTGTTATTGTATGTGGATGATATGTTTATTGTAGGATCTAGTATGCAGGACATTGGTGAGCTTAAAGAAAATTTAGCTCACACATTTGTAATGAAGGATTTGGGAGCTACAAAGAGAATCCTTGACATGAAAATTCATAGAGACATGAAGAACATGAAGTTGTATTTGTCTCAAGAGGATTATATCAATAAGGTGTTGAAAAGATTTAAAATGCAGGATGCAAAACCTATAAGTACACCTATGGTTGGACACTTCAAATTGAGCAAAGATCAGTGTCCTACATCACATGAGGAGGTCAAGTACATGGCACGAGTTCCATATGCTTCAGTAGTTGGAAGTCTTATGTATGTTATGGTTTGTACTAGACCATACATTGCACAGAAATTGAAGTTGTGAGAAGATTTATGGCCAATCCAGTAAAGAGCATTAGAAAAATTCCAATGGATTCTCAGGTATTTGAGAGGGACATCCAACATGTAATTATGTTATGGAGGGTCAAATACTTCTTTATGTGGCTATGTTGATTCAGATATGGCTAGAGATTTGGATGGTAGGAGAAGCACCACTTGGATATGTATTCACAGTAGGTGGGATGATAGTTAGCTGGATTTTGAGATTACAAAGTTTATGGCCTTTTCTACTACTGAGAGGTCAGTATGTTGAGGTTAGAAAAGAGATGATATGGATGAGTAGGTTCATGGAAGAGTTGGGAAAGGAGCAAGAGGATTACAAGTTGTACAGTGATAGTCAAAGTGTGATTCATCTAGAAAAGAACTCAGTGTTTCATTCAAGAATGAAACACATTCAGTTGAGATATCACTTCATATGGCAGGTGTTGGAGGATGGGAAACTAAAGTTAGAGAAAATTCATACAAATGAGAACCCTACGGATATGTTAACAAATCCATTAGAAAAGGATAAGTTGGAGATTCACTCCACTTTTGTTGGTCTTTGAGTTTGAGACTTGAAGAGGAAGAAATGGGCCAAGGAAAAGGATTCAAGGATGGAGTTGTACATGTAGTGCAATAATTTATCTCCAAGTGGGAGATTGTTGAGTTGTGGAGCTTAATTGCTTCACATTAGCATGCTTTACAAACTTGCTGGAATACACAAGAAAGTGGCATCGTCGATCGGCTAACCGACGCCATCACCTAGGAACCGGTATCGGTCAAGGTAAGGAGGAGTCGATATCCGTCGGTCGTGGGTAATCAGGTGTCATTCCTATGTGAATGTTTATATTTAACTCACGGGAATTAGATCTAATATTTGTTGTAAAGTTGATCTAATGGTTGTAAACACATAGCTAAGGTGCCCTAAGTTGGTATATGTATAAAGGCATGAGAATTAGGGTTTAGAAGGTGGTGAATTACATTTGTTGAATGTAAGTTTCCTTGGAGAGAAAGAAAGAGTAGTTGGTGAGGAGAAAGCATTATACATCCTATGAGGTGTGGAAGATCATAGATATTCATTTTATTTCCTTTATAAATCACTGAATAATAAGATTGGCCATTTATTCTAGGGACGTAGCCCACACTTTGGGTGAACCACATTATATCTGGTGTTATCTTTCTCTTGTTTATTTTATCTTTTGGTTAAATTCCATGTTTATTGTTGGTATGCTTTAATTGATTATAGATCTGTACAACATTGGTTTATGGTTTAACCCCAACAATATTTATTCCTATTGAATTCTACTCTATGAAAATAATGACATTAAGATACGACATCTTGTTATTATTGCACCGATTGAGAAGTAGTATTTGTCCTTTTCAATTACTTACGAAATATTAATTTGTTTAATTCCTTTTATCGGGTAATACATCTTACATTGGTTCTACTCCATTCATGAAAATTCCTTTGATTGAAGGAGCAGAGGATTGGAAAAAGAGAGACGATGAATAGTTTGTAGAAATGCATTCCCTAGAAAATTACCATGGTGATATGTGGTTATTTTTTGTTGAGGACATTGTTAAAGAAGTTTGTATGGTACTAAATTCAAATTTTATTGATGAGAAAACATTGTGTATTCAGGTTGAATACATTAACATCATAATGAATAAGTGCCTTATTCTTGACATGGAGTTAGAAGTTTCATTTTTCAAGAAACTAGAAATGAAGGCTTCTAGAGAAAATAAGGCATGTTCTTGTCTTAAATATGGTTGGAATTTGGGAATTTCATGCAGTTAGACAAAACAAGGTTGTGGAAATTCCCTTGAATTTCATAATAACATGAATTTGGTATTCAAAAATTGTATAGAACCGAGGATACCTCTTCTATTTGTCATTATTTGAATAGAAAATTTTCTTTCTCCACCGAAACATGCAAAGCTATTTACAACACTAAGGAGATATTATTTGTATAAATTAGAGATAGATCCATATAATTCAAAGTTACAAGGGATTAAAAGAATAACAAATTAGATTTGTTGTTGAAGAAAGTGACCATTATATTTGAATAAATAGAAACTTCAAATGCTTGATCAATTAAAATTGTTTTTATTCAATGGTGATGCTTTTCCAATTAAAGTTTCTAGGTGTCATTTGACACCTCTAGAATATCAATTACGTGTTATGCATGATGATAATGTTGACCTTCTTGTCTATTCAATGTTGATTAATGTTATTCCTACACTGAGGGATGCACTTCTTCTTCCCTATTTACCTTTTACAAAGGAACTTGTGTAAGTCGAGGATCCAGATGACTGAAAAGGATGAAGTGCAGTTCTACATTCTTGATGTAGCCAACATATCATTTGTGCACAAAATTTTTTTGGCTGAAAGAAAATACAAGTCATTACATGCTAAAATTCAGTTTAGAAAGCCTCACATTACGTCTTCACACGCTCCTTGCGAAGTTATTGTTAAAATTTGCCAGCAGAAAAATGATGTAAACAAAAATTGTATTGATACCAATTTTATTGATGTAATATGCAAGGCTTGAATGATTTAGAGATCCCTATGATGTCCTCGAAGGCCTAGAGTGGGAAACTCTAAGTCATATGATTTGAGGGTAATGAAACTTAATTTTAGCGCATTTGTTCTTCAAATTTAATTTTGTAATATGTAAAAAAAAATACTATTTCATCTTATAATGCAAAGTTTGTTTTGAGATGTAATGTCTTACTATTTTAAAAGTGTTTAAGATAGACCCTTCATGAAAAAATGACATTTTATATTTAGCCGAGGACATATGGACAAAATTGATAATAACCAATTGAGTTATTTAAATCATGGTCCGGCTTAAACTCCTCTTAAGGATAACTGTACATACCCAAAATTGTAAGGTACTATATGCAAAACAAATAATAAATGCTGATGATACAGTCTCTTTGAAGGTAGTTGTGGATCCGAAAAGCTCTCCAAATATGCGTTAACATCCCACATGCCCCGCTAGCCCCCCGTGCTTTGTTTTCCCCTTTTCCCCTCTTTTCTTGCCCCTTTTCTCTTTAGTAATGAAACCGCCGCCCGAGCAATTCCTTTACGTGTTTTTCCGTAACGTTCTTTTGACGTAACTCACGTAAAAAAAATGTTTCACCAGCTTTCCTTGCCGACTTAAGCTTGCATTTATGTTTTTGGTCCCCTGGAATAGTGTTTTTCCTTTGTTTATTGTTTAGGAGTTCAGTTTGGTTTTGATCTTTGGGTGATTGAATTCCTATAAATGCATGGCTTGTGCTCAAGCAAATGGCCACCATTTTTACTCCAATCTTCTCATTTTCAGTGTTTTGTCTGTTAGTTTGCTTAGGATTGATAGTGTAGTTCATTTCATGTTTGGTTAAGCATTGTATTGCAGCTAGTAAGCCACATACTCATCTTGTGCAAGTGCTATCATTGCTTCAAATTTCCCTCGATCTGCCCCTCATTCACTTTCATGCTCTCTTTTCATAGTTTAGTATTTTATTCTGTTTAGAAGCCATAGTTTTGGTTATTTGCATGCTTAGTTAGCATTGTTCAGCTGTTGGTAAGCCACATATCCAACTTGTGCAAACAGTGTTGCTGTTTTATCTAATCCATTAGAGTAGAATAGCTTAGGAAGCCATTAAAGTTGCAGGTTTTGCTCTTCAAACAAAATAGTTTTCAGGTTCTGGATGCTTCATGTTACATGACTTGAATAGATCCCGCTAGGAATTGCATAAGCCAAGCTCTGTACTCTTGCGCTATCCCTCTCCTACCTGCGTTTTATTCAGTCAATGTCCCAAGCTGCCTTTATCCCAATATCTATTTCTGTTGATGCTAGCATTACACGCTTTTCTGGATTCACGTGAACACGAAAGAATGAGGAGATCACACTGAGGGGGCAAGATCACACACACCATCGGATTCGCCACTGTTCTGTGAAATCCAGGTTCCATCTTTCAAAGTTTTAGTTAGAATCATATCAAATAAAGTAGTTAATTGCTTTATTTCAGTTAATTATATTCTCGATATTGCCAGGGAAGTTGTGGGGATTGATAGTTTCTGAGAAACTATGATTCACTCCTCACTTCTGAGGTAGGATCGAGAATCTTGCAAATAGATTAGTTATTTCATTGTTTAGAATAGATCTACAAACTGCACAGACAAATAGCTACACTCGGTTATTTTGTTTGTTTTAATTATTAGTTTAGTGAAATTCTAAATATTTTAAATAACTCAGCTTTCTTAAATTCATATAAATCATCAGAAAATACAAAAAGAAGTCATATATGCTATAAATATATTTCATATACTTAGATTTCACTTTATTACAATTTGTTTATATTATTTCTTTTGCATGACAATTAAATGAGCCTGAGAATACGTTTTTTGAGCCAATCGTACTCACCCAATCTCATAACAAAGAATAATCGATATTGACTGTAATCTCAAATCCAAGTCTTCCAAACAACAACGGATTTCCAGCAGATTAGATCTCGCTTAAGAGAATTAGACATAAACAACTGCCTACGTACACTAGTATTTCAGTCTACTCCACTTCCATCTATCATCATCGAACAATTATCCTTATTTGGACACAATAAATTAACAAAGCTAGAGAATTCTGACTAGGCTAGAGAACCTTCCATGAGAGTTGACTATATCCACCATCCACCTTATAACCCTATCTCATGGGGATATATACGAGACTATCCTAGTCATTTCCCACGCATTCCACAACCCATAGATCAAATCACGCCAGAGCTCGATATTGATTGGAGCCTTCGAGCAGTCATCCTTGCGAACGATCTATCACACCAGTTCAAGTTAGAAGGGCCTTCTTTGCCTTAGATTCGCAAATTCCACTAGTGCGTATTGAAGACATTAGATTGCCTAACTAGGTTGTCTGCATTCCATACATATTCCATCCCCACCGGTGTCTCTAAATGGAGGTCGGGTGTTGTAGATTCCCACGCTTGTCACTTTTCTAGCGTGCTAACTTTTAACCAAATTCATTGGCAAGGTTCACAACAAATTACTTCGAGCATGTAAGAGGAATGACCGATGAGAAGATATCAATTCTAATAGATAAAGTGCAAACAGGGGAAGTATGGCTAAATCAATCTATTGAAGAAGACGTAATAGCAGAGACTTCGATACTTACTAGAAAAGAGAAAAAGATGACAAAGGATGAGAGAAAATTTTCTAAAATATATGAAAAGTAAATATTCATGTAATCGTGTATTGTGAATGAACTGAAAAAATATTGTTGAAAAATATGGTGTGCATGAATCTCACTACCGCTTGTGTGTGTAATCTTGGGAGAAGAAACTAAAGGAAAAAGAAAAGTTGATTATAGAGGAAGTGAAAAATTGGCAAAAAGAAATTTTGATGATGAAGTGGCAGAGGTTCTCCAAATGAACTCAATCAATTATAAACAACTATGTGATTGCGAATGGATGAAAATATTCCAAAAAGGATGGAAGACACCGAAGAATTTACCTGTCAATGTGCATATCCCTTCCATCTCTAGTCAACAATATCTTCTATTTCGTCAACTAATCCATTCAATGTAAAATGTGTGATCGTAGATTTCTGCAATTTGTCTAGTGTACTCACTTTCGATGCAATAATGGCCCCGGTTACAACATGATCTGGTCTCTGCTAAATTGTGTAATTATTATGCTCTTACCTGTTGCTTCTTCAAAAATGTTAAGAGAGACATTAAAAAAATACATGAAAAATTCAAAGACAAGGGGAATTAGTTGTGGAAGGTTGTTACAAATTTTATGACAGCAAGTGGAAAATTTAAGATCTTGTGTCTTATGTACACAATAATTGATGTGCACAATTGTGATGTTGACGATGGGGATATAACAAAAATCGCCATGGATTGGATGGATCAATTTCTGCAAAAATTATGACTACAAGAGAAATTGGCCTATTAGGAAAGACACGTCCTTTTTTTATGAGATATCTTATGGGTTTTGGTCTCATATGTTTTCTGGAATCGCTTCCAATAATTCTCCAGTTATAGTGTTGTATGGTGGTAGTGTTGCATGCATGCTTTGGTTGACTTAAGTCTATCTCAGTAATTTTTATTATTGAATCGCATGATCAAGAAATGTTTTTAAAACATTACTATTCTCATTTGAAAAAAGGTACATTGATTAAGATCACTTTAAAAAATTCTATTAGTTAATGCATTTGTTCACTAATACATATAATATTTATGCAGATAACCAAACAATAGAGGAAGACACAGTCTCTTCCTCTCCACATACAAACAAAGGAGACAATGTTGATCTTAGTATGTCACAACCAATTCAACTGTTGCCCCATATGTCAATGACCATCCATCCAATGAATCTATAAAAGGTGAGTGGGAATACTCATTTTATAAATTTATCACTACAAGATGTTTTCGATTATCACTATTTACATATTTTTAATAATAACTTCAATTTTTCAAATTTGATGCCAAATGGGGAGGTTGTTGGCACGTCACACATGAACTCATAGATGGAATATGGTATGATAATCATATACAACTATAAAGAAAACTATTTATAAGACCCTCATAATTGAAGGAACCTATAGTGAAGTAGTTTATTTGTAATATGTATTACCCTATCAAACGTGGCTAACATGCATCTTTTAATTATATATTTATTTTGAATTGAGTTATTTTTTGGTTTATTGGTTAATATTTATTTGGACGATAAAAAACTTACTTCATGTATAATTGGCTATTAGTGGTTGTTAAGCCCATCATAGAATTTCAACCCAAACATAGTCTAGACATTAATGGTTACACCTACTTCAAGTTCTTTAATATATAACTACATCTATGCAATATTTTATAAAAGTGAGTTGTTTCACATATTTTTACATCGACTTAAAATTTATTTTTAATTGATTACTATTTTTATATAGAATGAGCATCACAAGAACCTATAAAGGGGGAGTGTGAGGGAATCCAAGATGGAGTCTCAATCAGTAAGTGTTAACATACTTGAAATTTTGATTATTTGAATTGGTTAATATCAAATTGTGGACAATTGAGAAAAAATTACTTTTATGCAGTTGGCCAAGAGGATTATTTAATTATTTTAGATTTGGAGGGTTTTCTCTATGAGAAAACCAATCCTACAAATAGTTGAAAATCAAGTTCGGTAAGGAGACTCTCAACTTGCGAGGTGGGCTCAAGGAATTTTTAAAGATATTGGCAACAAAATGTGAAGTGGGATTTTTGTCTAGCTATCTCTCTTTGCACTAAAGTTGAAAAGATGATTAAGGATTTGATAAAAAATTAGTGTTTGAATTCAAACCATTTATTATTTTGGGTAAAGAACATTGTTGTGTAGAAGATGAAATTGCAAAAAAAGATCTCCAAAAGATTTGGAGTAGAGATGGTATTGTTTTCGGCCTTAGAAACACATTTTGTATTACAATGGGCCTAAAGGGAAACCCTCCAAAAAAATTTTATGGTGGGGAAGAAATCCAATGAAGAAAAATTTTCAAAGGTAAGTGTTTGACCAATTTGTACATAAACATAACATAAATATCTGTCGGGGTTTGAGTGTTACGAAGGGCATCCAAAAATTGCATTAAACAAAAATATTTTAATTATTAATTATTTCAATTTTTTTACAATGATATTCATTCGTACATTCATATGGTCACTCTTTATTTTATATGTTGAGATTACATATTTAAAAGTAGGCAGTATTTATATCTTCACTATGATTGAGATGGTCTTTTATAGTTTTATAAGTTGTTTTGAGTTGTGATTAAATACATTGATGCCTTTTTTTAATCACTTTTGGAGCTTACATTGATTATGAGTTGTTTTTATAGATCCTTTTGGGAAGCCTCGGAAATTACTAGTTTTGGGAGTTGAAGGTTTTTGTTTAGAATTTCTGGTATTGGTATAAAATACCTTGTAATATGGTTCCAAATTTTAGATCCGGGAATACTAAATACTTTGAATGCGAGTTTAGTGTTGACTTGATAAGTACTTTGCATAAAAATATTTTGACACTACATTATGGTATTTATTTATGGATTAGACAATGGTGAAATACATGTTCATCAAAACATTTAAATGGTCAGAGAAACCCACTTCAGTTCATTTTCGCGGATGCCAACAATGTAAGCTCAAAACAAATACAAACTAGTAGATAGTAGACATTTATGGTAATGTATATGGTGAAAATAATATAATTTTGATCGATGATGTGAGATTCTTGTCACATGAGGTCAAAGAGGAAATTACTCTCAAAACCCCAACATACTGGAAGATTTGATGAAAACTATAAGACTAATTCAAAATCTATAATTTGAATTATGTACATGGTTGAAAGATGCATGAGATCATAAAAATTTGTAGATCATTGAAAAATTTAAACACACAATTAGCATTTGAATTATATACTTTTCTTCCAAATCCAACAATGTATTGTACACTTTTATGGAATAAAGTAACTACCTTAATGTTCTTAAAGATTCGTAGTGTGAAATTATTCTTTTCCGATTTTTTTTTTGGCAAGAAAAACATTTTTCTCTAACTTGGGTGAAGAGACAATCATGGATCATGGACCAATAAAAGAACACATTTTCCCAAATCTACATAGTTTAAAATTTTGTTTCACACATCGATGTTGGCTTCGTGAAAAAAATTTTTGTCCCCGATTATGCATGGTTTAATCTTAAAGGCATTTTGAAATTGATAAGAACCTTATTTACAAGCAATAAATAATCCTAAGCAACCTAAGACCATATAAAATAGATAAATGTTAGGGGAGAGGAGACAATAGGTAAACATTGTTGAGTTGTGAAGCTTAATTACTTCATTTTAGCATGTAATTGGAACTTGCTGGAAAATATAGTAACCGACATCGGTTAAGGGAAAGACCGGCATCGATTAAGGGCATACCAACATCGGTCAAGAAAGTAAGGAACCGATAGTGGTTAGGCAGAACCGACATCGGTTACCTATGCGATGAAGTTTTAATTAACTCTTGGGAATTATATCTATTTTTAGCATTAAAATAGATTTATTAATTGTAATTGCATGGCTAAGTGCCCTAAGTCTATAAACGACTATATAAGCACAAAAGCTAGGGTTTAGAAGTTAATGATCAACAAGAATTAGAAAGAACTTGAAAAAGGTTGGTGAGAGAGAATTCTTGGTGGTAGAGAAAAAGCTTGAAGGAAGAAAGTACTAATATCAGAGGTGTGGAAGATTGTAAATCTTCATTGTATATCTTGTCAAAGCTTTGGATAATATATTGGCTTGTTTCTTGGTGGACATAGCCCACACTAGGTGAACCATGTTAAATCTAGTGTTGATTTATGTCTCTTGTTTTATATATTTCTTCTAGTAGAATATCCACTTTTATTTACATGTATGCTTAGATCTGATATATTCTCTCAGTATAAATGGTGTGCTAACTAACCACAAAAATGGTATCCAAGCTTTGTTTGAAGGTTTTGTGTGTTGACAAATTTACTCACAGAGGGTTTTTGATTGAGTGGGAGCTACAAAATGGCGAAGATAATAAATACAAGGTAGAAAGTTTAACAGATGAAATTATCAATTATGGAAGATGTAGATTGAGGATTATCTATATTAAAGAGATTTGTACTTACCGTTGGATGAGAATTCTAGACCTATGAAGATGACTGATGAAGAATGGAAGATTCTTGATAGAAAGGCTTTGGGATCTATAAGATTGAGTCCGCAACATCCGTGGCTTCCAATATTACAGAAGCGGCTTCTACGGTAGAGTTAATGAAATCTCTTGCTAATTTATATGAAAAACCTAGTGCTTCAAATAAAGTTTATTTGATGAAGAAACTATTTAGTTCTAAGATGCATGAAGGTGAATCTGCTCTAGTTATTTGAATGATTTCCATATATTATAAATCAGTTAAAATCAGTTGTAATATTGTTTGATGATAAAGTAAAAGAAATTTTATTCTTATTTTCTTTATCACGATAGTTGGGACAACTTGGTAATGGTTTTTAGTAATACAACATTTGCTAATAATATTTTGAAGTTTGATGATGTGGTTAGTATAATCTTGAATGAATAAATTCACAAGAAGAGTACGGAGGAAACATCATCTGAAATGCTTTGAATGTAGAAAGAAGAGGCGGGAAGAAGGAAAGATCCAAGAGTAAGAGCCATGGGAAATCAAAGTCAAGGGATAGTAGATCCAAATATAGAAGTAAGGGAATTACTTGTTGGAAATGTGGAAAGAAAGAACATGCAAAGAAATATTGTTGGTCAAAGATAAAGAAAACCATCAAATAGACAAAAGGTAAAGAGGTGAATCTTGATACATCAAAGGTAATGTAAGATGCTCTTACTCTTTCTTTAGACAATAGAATTGAATCATGGGTTTTAGATGTAGAAGCTTCTTTCCATGCAACCCTAATAAGGGTTATTTCAGAAATTATGTCCAAGGCAATTTTGGGCATGTTTATTTGGGTGATGATGAACCTTGTAGTATTACTTGGTAAAGGGGAGTTCATATAAAATCACAAAATGGAAATACATGGGTATTGAAAGATATGAGGCATGTGCCAAGCTTCGGGAGGAATCTTATTTCACGGGGCAACTAGGTGAATCTGCTTGCATGGTTACTTTTACAGAGACTCTTATAAAGTCACCAAGGGTGCTTTTGTTGTGGAAAGAGGTAAGAAGGTAGGAATGTTATAGTTATCTACCAGTATTACTAATTCCTTTTAAGTTATATAATTGATTTGGATGCATGCATATGGCATAATCGGCTTGGTCATATGAGTCAAAAAGAAATTTAGATCTTAAAGGATAAGGGTAAGTTATCAAATTTGAAATATTTAGATCTTTATTTTTGTGAGCATTGTATCTTTGGAAAGCAAAAGAGAGTGAGATTTCTCAAAGTTGGGTCAACTAAGAAGGAGCAAAAATTGGAGCTTGTACACTTAGATGTGTGGGGACCAACTCAAGTAGCTTCTCATGGAGGATCCCAGTATTATGTTACTTTCATTGATGATGCTACAAGAAAGGTATGGGTTTATTGTATTAAATGTAAATTTTATGTTTTTGAGACTTTTAAAAGATGGAAAGACCTTGTTGAGAATGAATCAAATTCTAAGTTAAAGTGCCTTAGATCTGACAATGGTGGTGAATACTTTAGCAAGGCTTTCAATGATTATTGTTCATTGAATGGGATACATAGAGAAAAATAACGGTTCCAAGAACACCATAGGAGAATGGTGTTGCAGAAAGAATGAATAGGACAATCATGGAATGTGCTAGAAGTATGAGGATACATTCTAGATTGCCCTTGCAGTTTTGGGTAAAAGCAGTTGATACACCGGTTTATTTGATTAATTGTGGCCTTCAAGTTCAGTAGATGGAGGAATACTAGAGGAAGTTTGGACCAGAAAAGAGGTAGATCTTTATTTTCTTAAAGTTTTTGGTTCAAGCTTTTGTGCGTGTTGATAGGGAAAATAGAAAAAAATTGGATGCAAAATTGAAGAGGTGCACTTTCATTGGTTATGGATCCGTGATTTCAGTTTTCGCTTTTGGGATTTAGAGAATTCTAAAATTGTTAAGAGTCATGATGTTGAATGGAATGAAAAGAGAATGTATAGGGATCAAATTTTGGTACCCAAGGATGAGAAAATTGAGAAGTTTATTGATGAAAATGAACTCTCGGGTTTTAAAGAAACACCTATAGAAATACATAGTAATCTGGGTTGGTTAGGCCCTGACCAAAGATCGATCAAAAGAACTGCCGATAATTTACAGAGGTTGAGCACCGACATTGTTTAGCGAACCGATGATCGGTTATAGGTGACCGCAGTATCGGTCATCCGGAAGTTGATACTAATGTCCAGGAGGCCTAAATTGAGTCTCTCGGTACCCCAAAATCCTATGAGAAGGTCACAAAGGGTAAGTAAACTTCTAGAAATATTTACACCTTCTCTATTTTATTTATTGTTGACTGATAGTGGTGAACCAGAAATCTTTGAAGAAGCAATGCAAGATAAGACTCACATTCAATGGGAGCATGACATGGATGAGGAGATGGACTCCTTGGAACAAAACCAGACTTGGGATTTGGTTAAGTTGCCATCAAGTAAGAGGAAATTATAGAACAAGTGGGTTTACAGGATTAAGGAAGAAGAGGGTGGATAAAAAAGGTACAAGGCAAGGCTTGTAGTAAAGGGATTTGCATAGAAAGTAGGTATTGAATTTGGTGAAATATTTTCTCCTATTGTTAAGATGACTTCTATTCGTATCTTGTATTGAGTTTAGTTGCAGGTTGAAGATTTGCATTTAGAGAAACTAAATGTGAAAATGGATTTCCTTCATGGTGATTTGGATGAAGAGTTTTATATGCGTGATCACTTGGGTATGAAGTCAAGGGTAAGGTGAAATTAGTGTGTAGGTTGAAAAGAGTCTATATGGGCTCAAGAAAGCTCCAAGGCAATGGTACATGAGGTTTGATTATTTTATGCATGAGCATGGTTACTTGAGATGTGAATCTAACCATTGTTTTTATTTCAAGAAGCTTGAAAATGGGAGTTATATTATTTTGTTACACGTATGCGGATGATATGCTTATTGTAGGATCTAGTATGCGATAATTGGTGAGCTTAAGAAAATATAGCTCACACATTTGCTATGAAGGATTTAGGAGCTGCAAAAGAATCCTTGGCATAAAAATACATAGAGAATGGAAAATCAAGAAATTGTATTTGTCTCACGAGGATTATATCTACAAGGTGTTAGAAAGGTTCAACATATAGAATGCAAAACATTAGCATACCTATGGTGGACACTTCAAATTGAGTAAAGATCAATGTCCTTCATCACATGAGGAGGTCAAATACATGACACGAGTGTCATATGCTACAAATGATTGGAAGTCTCATGTACGCTATGGTTTGTACTAGACTAGAAATTGCACAGAAGTGGGAGTTGTGAGTATATATAAGGCTAATCCGAGGTAAAGAGATTAGAAAGTAGTTCAATGGATACTTAGGTATTTGAAAGGGACATCTAGCATGTATTTATGCTTTGTCTACTACAGAGGCAGCAGTATGTTAACAACTACATAGGCTAGCAAGGAGATGATATGGATGAGTAGGTTCATGGAAGAGTTGGGAAAGGAGAAAAGTGATTGTAAACTGTTTAGTGATAGTCAGAGTGCAATTCATTTGGAAAAGAACTCAACATTTCATTCGAGAACAAAACACATTTAGTTGAGGTATCACTTCATACGATAGGTATTGGAGGATGGAAAGTTGAATTCGAAAAAGATTCATACGAGCAAGAACCCTATGGATATGCTAACGAAGCCATTAGAAAAGGAGAAGTTGGAGCTACACTCCACTTCTATTGGTATTCAAGTTTGAGACTTGAAGAGGAAGAAACAAAGCCAAGGAAGGATCCAAGAATGGCATTGTATATGTATGGTGCAGTAATTAAACTCCAAGTGGGATATTGTTGAGTTGTGAAGCTTAATTACTTCATTTTAGCATGCAATTGGAACTTGCTGGAAAATACAGTAACCAACATTAGTTAAGGGAAGATCGGCATCGGTCAAGCAAGTAAGGAACCGATAGCGGTTAGGTAGAACCGGCGTTGGTTACCTGTGTGATGAAGTTTTAATTAACTCTCAAAAATTATATCTATTTTTAGCATTAAAATAGATTTATTAATTGTAATTGCATGGCTAAGTGCCCTAAGTCTATAAATGACTATATAAGCACAAAATCTAGGGTTTAGAAGTTGATGATCAACAAGAATTAGAAAAAACTTGAAAAATTTTGGTGAGAGAGAATTCAGTGTGGTAGAGCAAAATCTTGAAGGAAAGAAAGTATTGAACGTCGAGAGGTGTGGAAGATTGTAAATATTCATTATATATCTTGTTAAAGCTTTGGATAATAGATTGGCTTGTTTCTTGGTGGACGTAGCCCACACTGGGTGAACCACGTTAAATTTGGTGTTGATTTATGTCTCTTGTTTTGTATATTTCTTTTAGTAGAATATCCTTTTTTATTTGCATGTATGCTTAGATCTGATATCTTGTCTATACAACTGGTGTGTGACCCCAACAAATAGGGTCCAATAGTTGACATGACTATTGATCACACAATACCCAATAGTTGTCATAGTACTATCTAGTAGTTATTTATTTTTGACATAATAATTATGTAGAGTAGCCAATCACATCATGACATGTAAGACCTTTTACCCATGTACAAGTATAAAAATTTAATGTTCAAGCATTTTCACCCATATTCAAGTATTGGTTTCCACCTTGGTTGTAGTGTAACTCAAATTTATTATTTTAAATCAATTCAAAATATGGATTTCCCTCCAATTGAACATTCCAAAGAAAAATATAAGCTAACACAAATTTGAACTACATATTAGTGAAAAAAATCACAATCTCATGCGATAAACAATTAATTGTGTGGACCCCTTAACTTAGGGTGTACCACTACTAGCCCCTCTCCCCTATGCTTATTGATTTGCAGATCCATGGAGGCTTCCCTGAAATCATAAATATTTTTTACCAGATCTTCATATGTTAATCTTAATGACATTTTGAAAATGATAAAACCTTGTTCCAAAGAAAAAATAAAGCCTAGCGACCGCTAACACATATAAAACTGAAACATTTTATGTTTATTGTTTTTAGATCATTATTTTAAATATTTTTATTTATTTTTGTGTGGAATATTGCATCGTGATCATACAGGAAGATTGCATCGTGACCAAATGAACCATTTATCGATGATCCAGAATGAAAAAATTTCTCAAAAATATTAACAAGGTTTGGAATGAAATTTTAAAACCTGTTAAAAATGTTATTCTAAAGGAAAAATAAAGCCTAATAGCCATTAGCTAGTATAAACCATAAAAAGTGATGGATTCTAGTAGATTGTGATGGGGAAACTTAAAGAGGAGGATAATAAAGACTTGGATTTTCATCACCTACCGTCGAATATCATTGGGCCAGATGAAAATGTCATAAAGAAGATCGTTGAATACAAGTTCAACGAGCACAACCAGAAGGTGGTTCACACCACTACGACGTGCATCCATAAAGTTGAAAAAATGTGCCTTGATAAACGTGATCTCTAGTGTCACGAGTTGCACAAGTTCGGTGTTGTTGCCAACTAAAACCCTCAACAAAATTTATAGGAATCTTATGGATGACTCCAAGGGTGGTGCAAAGTGCTCATGGTTTTCCTTATCTCGTGGTAAGAAGGGTGATCACTTGGACATCAAAATGGACTTAAAAGGATCTCACCTCCATCGGTGCCACATACACCTTAAAAATGGATAAGGTCATCGAGGGCCTCACCGTAGGTGGAAGCAGTATTGTCAAGACTACAACTTTTCCCAATGTTGGGCGATCAACCTATGTCCCTCCCAGTCTCAAGGGTGTCATGGACCACTCCGGTGACACCATGTGCTTTACAAAAATGATGAAAATTATGATCGAGTTACCAATCTGTTCGAGGACATGATGAATGTTGATCTGCAAAATCTTTTCAAACCATTTGGACATATCACGTGTGTCTACGTGGCCATGAATGAAAAGATCAAGGTTAGCAAGAGTTTGGTTTTTTTTTAATTTACGTCGACATGGAGGATGCACAAAGAGCTATCAATAAGCTCAATGGTTATGGTTATGATAATATTATTCTTAGAGTCGAATCGGCCACTCTTATGGTATTTTCTTGGATGATTTGTATTCTACTTTTTTACCCCTTAAGACAATGCAAGATGTTGAAGTTCTGTATTGTTTGATGTCTTCCACCGACTTTAATGTAAATGATGATACAAAGGATTTGAGTTGGTTTCTTTGTTCTTCTAAGAAACATGTTCTCCTAAGAGAGTAACTTGTGCTATCAATTATTATTCTATGTTATTTGAAACTTGATGATTTGGTAGATTTGTGAGGATTAAACCAAATTTAAAACATTTATTTTTTATTGAAAAAAACCTTAAGCTTAAATTTGGTGGAGATGCATTGTCCGCCCTAAATTTTTTTATGTGAGCATAAGTATTCTTATTTTTATTTATACATTTTATTATGATAACTAGTGATTTGAGTGTCTACAAACTAGTGATAACTTTTCTTCGGATGCATGTGAGGATTTCACTGCTTTGCCCTTTTCTTGAGCTAGGGATGACAGTGATTGTATTTGACAGAGTGAGATGTGGGGAGCTTGAATAGGAGGATAATGATACACACACATGCCCCACACACATGTTGGATTATGATTAAGGAGAATGAGACAAGCGTTACATATTCCACTCTTTACAGGAATGGGTTATACATTTTAAAACATAATGTTAATGAAATTTTAAAAATGTTATTCCAAAGCAATAAATAAAGCCTAGTGGCCACTAGCTAGTATAAAATAGAAACAGTGATGGCGTCCAACATAGTGTGATGGGGAGTTTAAAGAGGAGGATAACAAAGACCTAGATTTTCATTAGCCACCGCTGAATATCATTGGGCCAGATGAAAAGGATGTGAATAAGATAATGGAATACAAGTTTAACGAGCACAACCGAATGAAGGTGCTTCACACCACTATGACATGAATCAAAGTGGCCAAAGCACACCTTAACAAGTGTAATCTCTAACTCCTTGAGTGGCACAAATTCGGTGCTTCTTCCAACCAAGAACCCTCAACAAACTTTACATGCATCTCCTTAGAAGAAATCCTATTGTAGCGCCCCCACCCATTGGTATCCAAGGCCGCTAATTCAAAATCTGGAGGAGATGCGATGTCCGTCTGGTGGCTTTAATGGTGGTGCGGTGCTCATGGTTTTTGTATCTGCAATAAGAAGGGTGATCACTGGACATCAAAATGGACTTACAAGGATCTCACCCCTACCAATGCCAAAAACACCTTAATAATGGATAAGGCCGCTAAGGGCCTCACCATAGGTGGAAGTAGTCTTTGTGGTAATCTGCACTTCTTGTTGTTGGGTGATTAACCTCATCCTCCCAATCTCGGGGTGTCGTGGACCACTTCGATGACACAATACACCGCAAAAATGATGAAAATTCTAATTGAGTTACCAATTTGTTCGAGGACACAATGGATGTTGATCTGCACAAGCTTTTCAAGCCATTTAGACATATCACGTGTGTCTATGTGGCCATGGATTAGAAGACTGGGGGGTTAGCAGGGGGTTTGGTTTTGTTAATTTCATTAACAAGGAGGATGAAGAGAGCTATCAATAAGCTCAATGGTTATGGTTATGATAATATTATTCTTAGAGTCGAATGGGCCACTCCTATGGTATTTTTCTAGATGATTTGTATTCTACATTTTTACCCCTAAGACAATGCAAGATGTTGAATTTTTGTACTATTTGATGTCTTCCACTGAATTTAATGTAAATTATGATACAAAGGATTTGAGTTGGTTTCTTTGTTCTTCTAAGAAACATGTTCTCATAAGAGAGTAACTTGTGCTATCAAGTGTTATTCTATGTTGTTCGGTACTTGATGATTTGGCAGATCTATGGGGATTAAACCAAATTAAAAAACATTTATTTTTGATTGAAAAAAAAAACCTTAAGCTTAAATTTGGTGGAGATGTGTTGTCCACCCTAGACAAAGAAGTCTACGTAAGCATAAGTATTAAAAATGTTATTCCAAAGCAAGGAACGGGTTATAGATTTTAAAACATAATGTTAATGACATTTAAAATTGTTAAAAATGTTATTCCAAAGCAACAAATAAATCCTAGTGGCCGCTAGCTAGTATAAAATAGAAACAATGATGGTATCTAGTAGAGTGTGATGGGGGAGCTTAAAGAGGAGGATAACGAAGACCTATATTTTCATTAGCCACTGCTGAATATCATTGGGCTAGATGAAAACGACGTGAAGAAGATCATGGAATACAAGTTCAATGAGCATAACTAGAAAGTGGTTCACACCATTACCATGCGCATCTGTAAAGTGGCCAAAGTGTGCCTTAACAAAGACGATCTCTAAGCACCGTGACTAGCACAAGCTTGAACTACAACCAAGAACCCTCAATGAACTTTACGGGCATATCCATGAAGAAATCCTGCGGAACGTCCATGCCCACCAAGATCCAAGGCCGACAATTCAAAATCTAGTGGAGATGCATTGTTTTCCTAATGGCTCCAAGGGTGGTGTGGTGCTCATGGGTTTTCGTATGTGGTCGTGGTGATCATTCAAAATGGAGTTACAAAGATCTCACCTTTTCTGTTGTGCCACATTTAACATTAGATAAGGCCATTGAGGACCTCGCCGCAAGTGGAAGCAAGTGCTTGTGTATTGCCACTTCTTCCACCGGGTGATCAATCTATGTCCCTCCCGAGTCTCGGGGTGTCATGGACCGCTTTCGGTGACACCATGCACGTGAGGCACGAGGTAGAAGTGGGTCTCCACAGGCTAGAGGTGGTGGTTATATCGGATATGAGTATTAGTACTCTTTTCTTCCTTGTTTTTTTTATTTTGTGGCCATGTGTATTTTGTGTTTTGAAGCCACATATGCGACCTCATATTGTGTTCATTTCTTCTCTAAGCGGGCCATTCAACAGGACCTTGTGTTGTTGGTTTTTGTGTCATATTTTGTTTGGAGTATAGTTGTAAGGGTGGGGTCCCATAACCCTTTGGTTCATAGCTCGAGTAAAAAGGGTTTAAACATATATATATATATATATATATATATATATATATATATATATATATATATATATATATATATATATAAAAATCCTTTCCATCAAATGATCTAGCTAATGCATGGAAAAAAGTTGATGAGGACATCCATTTTTTTGCGTCGACCTTCCTCACACGAGTCGAGGGACTATTTAATTGTTGGGTTGTGCTTTCACCTGTCCTCACTTGTTTTCTTGCATTTTTGTCTATTGTTTTCCCCTTCCCTCTCATGGCATCTACCTATGTTCCATTCATCCTCTTATGCAACAACAAGTGGGAAACGACTTTCATCTCTACTATATGTCGACAATCGTCTTCGCAACGTCTTTTCGCATGTAGACACCACATATGTTATGACTGTGATTATGAATGTCCTGGGTGTGGATTATCTCTAGAGCACCGGGAGATCTCGTGTAAACTTTGAGATTGCATGAATCTTCATGTTTAATTACCTAGTGCTATGTGCAGATAAAGCAGTGGTCATGACGATCGTGTCCCATTTCATTTACCTAGATCATTGTGTGGGTTTGGTCAAAGATCTGGTAGAAGTATGCCTTCCTTGTCTCTTTGCAAAGTTGAATCCTTGTCCATCACCTTTTTGGGTTGAAAGTAGGATTTGTGATGCCCTAGAATTAAAAATTTGGGTCCTACTTCAATTTTCGACATTGTTCAAAGTATCCACGATCGATGGGATGTCTATCTCTAGCATGTTATCCTGGACTTGGTCACACTCGTAAAACCAATGCCACCCCTTCTGATTGCGTGGTGTACTTGAAGTTTATTGTTGGCACGTCCTTTTCCTTTCTCAATATGATTGCAACACTTGGTTGGGTGGAACCCTAGGGTTTCTCTATCATTCCTAATCTAATTTTTTGTATTCACAACTCTATGTTTTTACAAGCATGATTATTCATGTTACATGTTGGCCTCGTTATCTTTCGTACTCATTTTTGGATTTTTTATGTAGCCTTTCATTGATCAAAATGTGGGATACTTGTAGGGTGGAGACCCATCATCCTTTAGTTCATAGCTTTGGTCAAAAGCGTTTAACTATCTAAAAATGAAAATTATGTAATTTTTTCTCTAAATTTATTTGAGAACAAGTTTATGTATAATGTGTGTGACTATCTTAATAATGTTTATATATATAATATGTGTGATTATCTTTAGTAAATTTATAATACAATAAATGATTTAAACGATAATAGATATCTTAATATATAAAAAGTGTACATAACATTTTTATTTTTGGTGAATTCTTATTTGATTAATGTTAATTTACCTCAATAAGCTATATTGGCATTACCTAGCGAGAGTTAAGTATTAAATATTTTAATTTGATTTTTAAGGTCATATTATCCTCTCAAATTCAAACTGTCTACTAAAAAAATTGTTCACATTGGTTTAAGGAATATAAAGAATTGAAAAATTCTCAACCACTTCAACAATCAGTGTGTTCATAGATATTGTGAAAACAATTTTAATTTGCAATGAATTATTATGTGAATTTGGGATTCCAGCATGACGAATAGTTTTACAATGAAATTCAAATAATTCTTAAAATGATTTACCATAATTCTACCTTTAGAAAAGGAGTTTTAATTTATTTCATATCTATATTTAATTATGAAAAGATATCCTCCTAACAAGGGGAGTAGGATAATTTTAATTGTCATTTAAAGTGTCAAGTGTGTGAGGAAAATGTCCACAGTGATTTCATGTCCCTTCTTTCAAGGTACACAAGGATGGTGGAAGGTGATGTGAGGGGTTAATGATGAATTTCGTCACACATTTATTACTATTAAGGGGATGTTAATGTTTTTGTAATCCGGGTTTATTCCTCTATTGGAATCCAGGTTTAGGGGATTTTAATGTTCTTGTAATGCAAAGACGCTTGAGGTTTATAACTATTAAGGGAGGTTAATGTTATTGTAATGCGGCCTTGTAAAAATTACTGGGTTTATAACTATTAAGGGGATGTTAATGTTCTTGTAATGCGAGCGCCGTCGAGGTTTATAACTATTAAGGGGATTTTAATGTTCTTGTAATACTTGGTGTATTGGTATTGCAAACTGTCATAGGTCCTGTGTAGCATTGAATAGAGATTTTTATTCGTGATAGCCTAGTTGTTAATAGGAATATGGGGGAAGATTTGGTTCACATTGAGCCTTGGGATCTCAATGATGTTAAATATGAGGCTATGGAGGTGTTCGACTAAATGGGATTGTAATAGTAATTTACTATTTAAATTCACTTAAATCTAAATAAAATATGAAGAGTCGACGAGACCGTAACCCTAAATTTCTTAATATTTGCAAGTAGTGGACCTTCTTGCCAATTCCCGCCAGCAGTAGAATAAAGTCAGCGAGTTCACAGGTTTTGGTGCCAAATGCATGTTTTGTTCTTTTTTTGATCGGTTTTGGCGTAGGTAAGATTTGCATTAAATTTTGCCAAATTATAATGTCCTTTCCTCGTCCCATCATTTGTCCACTCATGGAGCCTTGTTTAGATCGGCCTCTTCCTCCGTATCATGACCAATTTCAGAGAAAAAGGTGACTAGGTTGACAGACTGGAAGCCATGGAAGAAAATGTGGGTCTCGCAGATAGCTATGCATTTATTCCATCGGTATGACATCTTATGGTCATTAGTTTTGGGGCCATGTAATCTTGTCGCCGAGGATAGTTGGCTCCTCCAAGTTGACCACGTTTAAGTACAAGTTGTGACTCCTAAAATGTGTTAGGATCCTGGGCATCGATTTTCTAGAAATTATGTCCGTAAGTAGAGGTACAGTGATGGAACATGGGTGGATGAATGGTTATCAGCCGACACGGTCAAACTCAAAGCTTGCAAAAACATGCAACCCGTCCAACAATTCCTCTTCGATTGTGCGAATTCTTTCATCAGAAACACTAATAATGACCGGGTTTGGTAGTCTTTAGAAAGGGCAACAACCTCATTTGTGTCCCAAATGGCCAAATTATTCGACACTACATTTTCTTATTTCCTTCCCATCTTTGCCTCGCATGCTTTCACGATTCTCTTCAACTGGGTAAAGGAGCACTTTTTGCGTAGGGATTGCAATTCACACTCTTATCCTGTCAAACACCGTCGGACCTTATTTTTATTACTTGGGGTTAAATAGAATCTTCGTGGTAAATGTAGCACTATTCAATTCACAAACTTTTCTTTCCGCTCATATGCATCATTTCTAACTACCCGCTTATTATAGGTATGAATGTCAACATAAATGATCCACGCATGTTCATGGATTCTTATGAATAGAAGATGCCACTAACGTTGAGACAATTAATTGGGATGATGATGCTTCATCAATGAAACAAGACAATACTTCAATAAGTACATTTCTACTTGGAACCCCCAACATGCGGATCGCCTTTAAGTAGAATTTCTACAAAGATATCTCTATTTATGTTTGTAGATCTGTTCAAAAGCAAAGTATTCTAGTTTGTTAATATTAATGATAATTTCATATATGGAATAATCACTCTTGTTATAAGGAGTGTTATATCTGTGTATTGTGGAGTTCATATGCTTCAAATCTCAAGCAGTTGTAAACATGTGTGCGTGAAACAAAAGGGTCTATTCAACTCTCTCACATCTATGGAGTTAAAATCAATTTACATTGAACAGTGGGAAATCGCATCGGGTATCTGATAGGCCCAGGTAGATCATCGACAAAAAGTAGAATTGCTTCAACGTCTTGCACGGTTACACTTTCAACAGTGGCTTTGCGAGCTTTTGTGGGGTCAATATTTATGCCAAAATTTGAATCTCTAATAAGATTCACTTGCACCCATCTCATTGAAATTCTGAAGTGTGTGTGGCACCACGTTGGGTGTCTCCGTCAACTGACGAAATGTATGCTTGCGGAAACGATCATGCATCTTTTTAAGTCGATGACAACGGACATAATCTTAGAAGATTTCATTTGTCTAGGGTACATTTTTAACCACGGTTAAGAGTTGGGTTTATTTAGGTTAGTTTATGGCTTGGATTTCACTGCAAGTTGTTTGCTGACTGGACCATGTTATATTTTTTTTTCTCTATAGTTGGCTGGTCTATTTATGAAAAATTATATTTCAAGAATTTTTGGTATTGTAATCTGTATTTAATATTGTTATGTTTATTTGCAACTATACCTAAAATATTCATCCCAAGTTACAATACACGGAAGCAAGGAAACGTCATGTTTAGAGATAAAGTGAGGGTATTTATTAGTGATTATTGTATCATAAATTTATTTATTTTAAATATTTTATGTGAGTGGTTGAGGGAATATATGATTATTTCAATAGACGCATTGTAGTATGGATAAAATTTGATTTTTATTTTTATTTTAGACGCATAACCAATCTCTAATTAAATACTATATAATATCCTACATTTTTGAAGCATATTGATTATGTTTATGGAAAAAAAAAATTTTTATCTCATCACATATTTAATGCGAAATTACAATGTAATAAAGATATACTCATACGGTTATTGTGATGAATTTCTCCTTGATCCTTTGTCATCCGTCAAGAAAGGAGTAATGGTGGTTTTTAGTAGGAAATGGCGGGCCCTCACGAGGAATTTCAAAAATGTTGCGATTTAGATTTTTAATATCAACGGAGGGACTATTGACAGGGTTACACCGCCACCTTGAATTTGGGCAATGACATTATTATTATAAGGGAATTTTATTTCTACCTTGATGATGGGAACAATTTTGCATGTATATCCCATGCTCTACTCCTTCACCGATCCACAAACCTTGCATGCACCGAAGAAAGAGGAGTTTGTTATCAGGTGAAAAATGCTTAGTCTGAGTTTTATTATTAAAGTTTTGTTGTGGAAGATAGATTGTGTATTCTTCGTGGTTGGTTGTTGTATGTACCTTACCAATATTTCTATGAGTTCGATGACAAACTATGAGAAATAAATTAATTGTTCCATATCCACATTTAATATATATAACTTAAAGCTTATATATCATTTCCTTTGCATTTAGTTAGATTTGTAAATGTTGTTTATTCACTTTTTAATTTTGAATTTATATGACACCATTAAAATATCACTATTATTAATCTATTCTTGCCATGTACCATCGGACATACCATGGGCTCGACAAAATATATTCGAGGCGGATTAAGCCTTAGGAAAACTAGGCGATTGCTAGGGTGCCCAGCAGTGAGGAGGGCGCACAATCTAAAAATTTCCTTTTTGTCGGTTAATTTTAGAACTTAACTTTAAAATAATTTTTTGAAGACTTAATATTGATCAACCCATTTATAGATATTATTGTATAGTAACATAAATTTCACGCATACACATAAAAATGTTTTGTAATATTTTTGCAAGTAAAAGAAAATATCACATATTTATAAGCACATATGATTTTTTTGGTATTGTTACCCATTCTCTGATGTAGCTCCAGATTATGTAGGTGTGTAATTTGTTCTACAAAAAGGTTAATGTATTTTTATAATGTTGCTAGTGTATTTAGTAGAGGTGAGTATAATTAAAGGAA
Source organism: Taxus wallichiana var. yunnanensis (assembly GCA_018340775.1). NCBI lineage: Eukaryota > Viridiplantae > Streptophyta > Pinopsida > Cupressales > Taxaceae > Taxus > Taxus wallichiana. Next base: position 63,475,164 of record CM031241.1, read on the forward strand.
AAAAGTATTTGATTTTCTATTCTTAATTTTTGGGGAAAATTTTTATTATTTTGTTATGGAGGAATCCGTAGGCCTAGTCCAAATATGACTCTTCACAAAACCATGGGAGCTACATAAACATTTTTATTTCTTTGCAAAAAAATGGTGCTTTATTTCAGGATAGAGTTCATGTCACCTACTTGATATGGCTAAATCAGACTTGTAAGAAGCCTTGTATAAAATATTGTATTTTTGCATTACTGAGCATCTCCTACGACTAATGTTTTCCATCCACGAATATTTTTCATCCTTCTATGATAATTTAATAATATATTTTTATTATTATTTTATTATGACCATGATGTAAATTTAAAAATACAAAAATATAGACATATTCTATTTATTTAATTTATGGGAAAAAAATTAAATAATTTTAGTAGGGGGTGCCCACTCAAACTATTGCTCTAGGGCACTCCAGACCTTTAATTACATTACCCCAATATATTAATCGTTTTTCGTACACTTCCTCATTCGTATCAAGTTCCATGTACAATCGAAGTCCTCACCATTAACTTCCTCATCTCAGTATCGACATCCACGATAGTATCAAGTTCCATGTTTGACCTTAAACAACTAGAAATCATTTCTTGACATGTGTATAAATTGATGCAAAGTGGATCAAGGGCATGCAAGAGTATGATCCGTTCCAAGTGGCAACACACGAAAGAAGGGACACGTCATGCCTAGAGATAAAGCAAAGGAATTTATCAACGATTATTGTATCGTAAAATTGCTTTATTTTAAATATTTTATGTGAGTGATTGAGGGAATATATGATTGTTTAAATAGACACGTCCTAATATGGATGAAATTTGATTTTTATTTTTGTTTTGAAATGCATAACCAATCTCTAATTGAATATAATATAATATCTTACATACTTTGAAGCATATTGATTATGTTTGGGAATATTTTTTCCTTTTTATCTCATCACATATTTAATGTTGAAATTATGAATGTAATAAAGATACACTCATACGCTTATTATGTTGAATCTCTCTAGGAGCCTTTACGACAATCAAGAAAAGAGTAATGGTGGTTTTTCAAGTATGAAATGTTGGGTTCTCATGTTAAACTACCGAAAATGTTGTAACTTGGATTTTTAATATCAACGAGAGGCACTATCAACAGGGATTACACCACCGCCTTAAATGGGAAATGATAGTATTGTTGTTAAGGTGTCATCATTCTTCCTTGGTGAGGGGAACACTTTCACAAGGATATCCCATGTTCCTCTCCTTCTTTGATTCAGAGGACCCTTTGTGCACCAAAATGAGGGAGTTTATTTGTTGTAGGGTGAAAAGCGCTTAGTATGAGTTGTATTATTAATGTTCTGTTGTGGAATATTGATTGTGCGTTCTTCGTGATTGATTGATTGTTGAATGTGTTGTACCCGTGAGTTACTGATGACAAACTATGAGAGATAAGGTAATCGTTCCAAATTTGAATTGAAAATTTATAACTCAGAGCTTATATATCATTGCCTTTCCATTTAGTTAGATTTGTAAATGTTACTTATTCACTTTGTCATTAGGAATTTATATGAAACCATTAAAATCCCACTATTAGTCATCTATTTTTGCCATGTACCATCAAACACATGATCATTGCAAATAATAGCAAAAAAACATAAAACAATGAGCAAAAATGTGACATGAAGCTCATCAAATCAGCAACTTTAATAAGATACACTTATTAATGCTGAAATTAAGAATGTAATAAAGATATTTAATTCATTCATATCTACAAAAATTACGTGCCTCACAACTAGAGGCCAACTATATTTGTTTTGTTGATAGCTATACAAAAACCCTAATCACAATTGTGTATGAAACCTCAGCCCTTGGGTTTTAGGTCCAATCGGCATATCCTTGTCTCTAAAGTATCCATTAAAACTCAAAAGAGAGTAATGCCAACTATCGGGTTGCAATCAATATACCTCCCTCCAAGTTACAAGCATCGCCCGCCCAAGCACATTGCGTCGAACTTCATTTTTCTGTTGTACTTCACCTCACATTTACTTTTTTCTAACCACCCAATAAAGTCAAGAGCTGCAAATTCAAACAAGACTTTGCCTAAGTAACATTTTCCATCCATTACTTACATTTTGCAATCTCTCTGTACGCTTTCACATGTGTCTTCCTTGGCGCAAGTTTTCTCATTCTTTTGATTGACTTACACATCGTGCTCTTCGTATAGAGTTTATCTCCACATTGGCTCCTTAATTCCTCTTTACTTTCCAACCCACTTCTCGACCCTCGAACGCCATTTTCTACACCCATCTCCCTGTCCCATTGTTCCTCTCCATCCAGTTTATCTTATTTAGTATTTTAATTTCTCTTTTGGCGTTCACATCGTACATTTCACGTATGATTGCTAGTTTTGTATATTCATTACTTAATTAAAACCCACTTTCCATTGTTTTTTGAAGACAATTAAATGCAATTTTATGTATATCCAACAAAAAAATTGTTTATTTTGTTGGAATAATTATAAGCATGATTGGTTTTGCATCGACCGATGATAGAAGATAATTGGATAGTGGGTGTTAATGGTGTCCATAAATTTGTAAAAATCTATTCCACTTCTCGACAAAGGAGGCCACAATTATTGTGGACAATATTTGTTAACGTATAACGTCGACTTTCCCACGATCAATAGAAATTTAACTGCGAGATTATGATGTGGCTGAGCCTCGGTGAAATGAACCCAGAGTGAAATATGTAAGTACCTAATCGCGAAAAGAATAAGATCGAACTCGACATTGAGAAAAAGTAATTTGGGATGTGATACTTATTCCATCTACGCGGAATAGAATTCAAGTTGTTTCACTTGCGTGGAAGACGGGTACAGACTCTCAAGTCAAGCAAATTTGAAGTCAAGCAAATTTGGAAGTCAAGCAAGTCGACTGTTTTCACATTCGAAACACCAAACCCAGCAGCGTTCAGAACACCCTGATCATTTGTGCTATATATATATCTGTGTGTGTGTGCTGTTTTTCCAAACCAATTCACTTAATCCTCTGCATCGAGAATGGCAAAGGTTGTTGCATTTTTAGTAGTGTTTCCCATTCTGTTATTGCTCGGCGCTGGCGTGTTGGGCGAAAAGAATAAGAATTATAAGGTGGATATAGTGAATGTTGCATCACTGAGAGGGAGGGATGGGGATGCAGAGGGAAAGAACTGTTCCGCTGTTCAATTGGGAGAATCAAGCTTTGCTCTCATGCACGCTCAAGGCAAGTGCTCGCCTTTCCGCCTCCCCAATACAACGTGGTTCGCCACGATATTGGAGGCAATCAAGGGCGATGCGTATCGCTACCAAGCATTAACACGGCGAGGAAACACGGAGAAGCTCCTCAATCCAGACGACGACGCGGACGTCCCCTTGGCCTCGGGAAGGGCTCTCAATGTCGGAAACTACATAATCAAGTTGGTGTTCGGCACGCCCGGGCAGAGCTTCTACACGGTCCTCGACACCGGCAGCGATGTCACCTGGATTCCCTGCGCTCCCTGCTCCGATTGCCCGAGTCAAGTGTTCCAGCCTTCCCAGTCTTCCACGTATAACTACCTGAGCTGCGACTCACAGCCGTGTCGGGATCTGGGCATCAGCTGTAATGGGAATTGTATCCGTACGGGGCTCTACGGCGACGGATCGGAGGTGGACGAATTGTTGTCGTCGGACACGGTCGCTGTGGGTTCGCAGTCGCAAGCGGAATTCCTCTTTGGGTGCGCGAATGCTTTCAGGGAAACATTAAAAATACGCCGGGTTTGGTCGGCTTTGGGAGGGACGCCACCTCATTTGTGTCGCAGACGGCCAAATTATACGACAGAACATTTTCTTACTGCCTTCCCAGCCTCAACTCGCGTGATTTCACGGGCTCCCTGCAACTGGGTAAAGGCCCTCTTTCCGCGCCGGGCTTGCAATTCACGCCGCTGCTATCAAACGCTGCAAGACCCTCTTTTTATTACTTGGGGTTAAACGGAATCTCAGTGGGAGAGGAGCGAGTTTCCATCCCCGCCGGAACTTTTGAGATGGACCAGTCCACGGGAAAAGGAATCATCATAGACTCGGGAACTGTCATCACTCGGCTGGTTGAGCCTGCTTACAACCCTGTGAGAGATTCCTTCCGCCGCCAGCTCTCGAGTCTGACCATGGTTGAAGATTCCTCCGGATTTTTGGATACCTGTTACAAAACTCCTCCTTCCGGCCAGGTAACCGTTCCTCAGATTACCTTGCATTTTGACAACAATGTGGACTTAACCCTGCCCGCAAAGAACACTTTAATTCCTGCGAATGAGCAGGGCTCCGTCTTATGCTTGGCTTTCGTTCTTGTTCCGGGCGACAGTTCGGATCTTTCCATATTAGGAAACCTACCAGCAGCAGAATTTGCTGGTTGTGTATGACGTGGCAGGCTCTAGACTTGGTTTCGCTTCCCAGAACTGTGACGGTTAGTAGCCGCTTATCTTCTTAGTACTTCCACGGCTCGCTGAATAAACTTTATTTAGCTAATTACTACTATCTACCTCAACGTCTACCACGCAATAATATTCTACTCCCATATTTAGGGATATGTCCATTTCATGTCTACCACGCAATAATATTCTACTCCCATGTTTAGGGATATGTCTATTTGTGATGTACAAGTGCTCTCATAAATATTCTTACAAAAATACATCAAAAACATGTCACACAAATCCATGTTCTTGATCTAATGATAATTAAAGGATCTTGAAGTATTATTTCTGCATCTTTTTGACCAAATCCACCTATAATAGGGTTGTTCGGTAACGATTGATCTACCTTAATGAATTCACCTTCCGAGAGTAAAAGTTCCATCCGAGAGGTACAAAGTCAACCACTTGTCAACCGTCAAATGGATTATCAATAGTTATTTGATATCCACTCTTTTCTTTACGTGTAATTTTACTTGTTATACCCATTCTTTGAAGCGTTATGAAATACCAATGATTAACTATGGGACTTAGAAAACTACAATATAAAACAACCTAGGAAAAAGGAATACAAAAGCAACTTGAACAAAGCAAAAAAGAACAAACAATTAAATTCTCAACCAAATACATTGTCATGAACTACAATGATTGCATAATGTGTACTTGTACATAATGAACTTATTCGATAAGTCTTATAGGCTATCAAGCAATTACAATCGGTATGTATAAACCCAATACACACAACAAAGTTTTAAGTGACTTTGATTTAGGGAGATTTTTAATGAAGATAATAAGGTGTCGGTTACTATTTTGACTACTTGAATGGTTGGATTAAACGATCTCATGCTCCATGTAAACATTGTGAAAGAGCTATTTAGCAATCATTTTGCACTTATGTGGATTTTTCCATCATAAATAGATTCGATTTTGGGAGTAAATGAATAAAATTACTTCCTCAATCGGGTATAGTCTCATTAACTACATTGATTGCACAATATTAACAAACATTTGGATTATTAAAAATTCTTAGAAGAGCCATCTAACAATTATAGTCGGTATGTGTAAATCCAAGGCTCACAACCTTCACTAACATCCTCCCCACCTATTCATTTTCAAAGTGTTTTGGGAGATGCATCAAAACATATTAGAAGTAATTTCCTACGTTCAAAATAATGTTACATAAGTTGGAACTTACTTTGTCCACATAAATGCAAAATGTGTAATCATGGCTAAGGCATCATTTTGAATCATTTGACAAATTTTTTTAAAAATGTAGATTGTGAAATAATATATGTATTAGGTTGTTTTAGTAGATTTTAGGATTCGGTCTTAATGTGTGAAAAAACTCACTAAAACTCATAAATAACACGGTTTAACGATACTTGTGTGGATGATGACGAAATGTGATGGACCCAAACGGAAGCGCAAGAAGTTCCTCTTCCAAAGAACCAAAAACTTGCACACACTGACAACTTGATAAGAAAGATATTAGATAATAATGAGGCCAGTTGCTTAGCAAAGACCAATCCCAGGAACCAAAGGGCTTCCTTTGACATATGCCAACTCACTTATAGACAATTAAGATGATGATAATAATAAGATTACAAGTAATGTCGAATGATACAGAAAATAACAAGCTTTTGATGTATGATGTGTGGATGCCGGACTCAATCAATGTCCTCTATGATGGTTTGTGGAGGGTTGAAAACGTTGTCCTAAAAGAGGTTGGCCTCATCACTGTGTTCGAGGATAATATTTAGGCGCTTAGGGATGTCAAATCAGGTTAGGTTTGAGTATGATGACGCATTTACTTAGGTCATGCTTGATATCGATTTCTTTACACAAATAGTTGATGGCCTATGGGTAGGTAGTAAATGGTCTTGAGCTCATAAGCTACTCTGGAATGGTCATCTAACATAGGCACCACAAGCTTACGAAAAACATAACATTGGCCATGATTATATGATATTATGAAATATGTCAAAAGTATTGGAAATGTAAAGTAAGGTGTTTTCATAGGAATCGACATCGATCTTGTAGATCACCCAAATTGTTGTCGATTCTTTGTGAAATTTACAAATGTTTAACAAAGAATATTTTTAGAGGGAAGGCCCAGGACAAAAGGGGTGCTTAAGGATTTGGATGCTTTAAATAAAGTGGATGAAGTTGTGATTGAACTTAAGAATGATAGTTTAACGCTTATTTCACTAAATTGGGACTTATTCCAGTCTCGAAGCTAAAAAATATAGTCAATATTGAAATCCAATATTACTATTTTGGATTCCAAAATGTCAAATATTGGAATTATCTGCACTCCAAAATCACACATATTGAATTCCAACACCAAGCACATATTGGATTCCAATATCACATATATTGGAATCTAGAATCACCTATATTGGAATTATATGTACTCCAAAATCCCATATATCAAAATCCAGAAAATCAAATATTGGAATCCATTATACGGTCTAGCGTTATAGGCATTATTTATGATTTGTTATGTACAAAACATGCTTTTGTTTTATAAGAGCTAGTGGTGCTAGCCATTATTTATACTATGTTATAAGAGCTAACAAATGCATGCACCATTATTTATTTATGTTATGTTATAAGGGCTAGCAACTACCAACCATTATTTATGCTATGTTATATGGTCTAGCTGATGCTAGGCATTATTTATGACATGTTATGTACAGAACATGTTTATGATTTATACGGGATAACGAACATATTCTCTTGTCCTTCAATGGTTGCACAAAGGCCACAACATGGTGTTAAATTTGACGCCCATTTAGACATCTTTTATCATTTTTATACGGAAGCTAAAGTTGTCACTTAGGCTAATGAATTTCAAGAGATGTGAGACACTTCCAGGTTCATTTACTATGATGTGATTGAACCTCACTATAACTAGAGAATGACTGAAGATATTCTAAAGAAACTAGCAGAGGGTGTCGATCTAGACTATGAGAATATAATTAAATGTAATCCATCTTCTGATGTGCATGGTAGTGGTGTGAACCACCTTCTTCTTTGTCCAACCTTGATGATATTCGGTGGTGGCAGGAAAAATTCCAGATCTTCATTATCCTCTTATTCAAGCTCCCTACATCTCACTCTATTAGACGCCATCACTGTCACCCCTAACTCAAGAAATAAGCAAAGTCAAGAAATCCGTAAGGTCTGGAGTAAATCTTAAGGGTTTGCAGACACTCAAATTACCCTACAAATAAAAATAAACAAATGTCACCATGAGAAAAATGTCAAAATCAATTTAAAAAATCAAGATTTGATATCTTTCTTTGTAGTGAAATCAAATAAATCATTATAGTAAACGAGGAAATTCAAAAGAAAAGGAGAATCATTACATTCAAGTGAAACACAACTTATCCTATCAATTAAATTCTCAACAAATACATTGTCATCAACTACAATGATTGCATAATGTGTAAGGCGCATACGTAATGAACTTATTCATAAGTCTTATAGGCTATCAAGCAATTACAGTCACTAATAAACCCAATACACACAACAGGTTTTTAAATGACTTCGATTTAGGGAGATTTTTTTCCTGAAGATAATAAGGTTTGATTCATTTTGACTACTTGAATGGTTGGATTAAACGAAAAGGAGAATCATTACATTCAAGTGAAACACAATTGATCCTATCAACACTAAAAACCCTACAAAACCTTAACCGGAAATAAGTAAAAGACTCCATAGAAAGATCTTTGATGATCTTCTTTGTCTAGCCCGATGATATTTGGCGGTGGGAGAAGAAATTTTAGATCTTCATTACCCTCCTATCATCTCACTCTATTTGATGCCATCACTGTCATCCCTAGCTCAAGAAAAGGGAAAAGTAGTGAAATCCTCACGCGTCCTGGAGAAAAGTTATCACTGGTTTGTAGACACTCAAATCATTGGTTATCGTAATAAAACCCTACAAATAAAAATAAGCATACTTATGCTCGCATAAATGTAGTGCCGCTTCCCTTCGACACCTTGTGATATTGATCCTGATACTGCTGACTATATTATGGACATTGTTATAGTTTGATTTAGTATGATGTTAGATGTTAGATCATGGTTTATTGTGGACTTTGATTCATATGTGGTGCATGATGATTATTGGAAACTTTTTATATATTGATGTTGATATACTGTTTGACATGGTTATATTATAGATGTGGTTCAGACATGTGATATTTGGATATTTTGAGTAGACCTAGAAAGTGGAATTAATTTGATGATCATATAGTTGTTGATAAAACTGCAAATGATATTGTTGTTTTCCTTGATGATGTTGTGATTCATATGTATATATGGTTTTGGAATTATATTTATATTCATTTTGGATGTTTTGATGCGCCACAAGGCTGAAGGAGGTATTTGTATTTTGTAGGTTAAAAATATCACAACAAACATTGGGGGATTGGAGACCAACCACATTGGAATTCTAGATGAATTCAACAAGGTCACCATGGCAACTTGTATTTGTTTGTGTGTGTTGGATTTTGTTAGGGATTCCCATGGGGGAATCACCTTCGAATGTGACCAAGGGACTTTATGCTTTTCTTTTATTTGGTCTTTTGTTAATGTTGTATGTGTTTTATAAGTGATGTGTTTTCCCTTTTCATTATTTAATTAAATTGTGATTTGAGAATGTAATTAATAGAGTTGTTGGTCTTGGTTTAAGTGTTGTAAGAGATGTGTAAGTGATGTGTAAGTTGATTTTAGAGTATGAAACACTCCACCTTCTTGGAAATTCGAATTTGTCCTTGGAGGCTGATTTTGGAGGCTTGTGGGACAAGTTAAACTTGTCCCATACCTCTTAAATTTATTTACCAACCATACCTATGGTTGGAGAGTTGAATTTAGACTTTCATTATGCATTTTTGTAAGTCAAGTTGTAAATTTTAATTGCACTTTTCTTACATGTTTTAATTTTAGTCCTTTGGAGTGTGGGCTTGTTTTGGAGTGTGTAAGTAATCTGTCATATTATTCACCCACCTATTTAATATGCCTTGGAGAATGAAGTTGACTTGGGTGTTGGAGTTGAGGATGTGTGATGTGGCATCCTACATGGATCCACCTCATCCTCTTCTCTTCCCTCTTCTATATATTCAAATTCCCATGCTTGTTTTTGGGTTACTTCACCTTGGAATGCTTCATTCTTGGGTGAATTATTTTGTTGTTTGAGAGCTCTTGCTTTGGAGGGGTTTGAAGATTGTTGAATGCTTGTGCTTGGAGGATATTTTGGATTGCTTGCATTGGAATAAAGCTTGTTGTTTTTGAACTTGGAACAACTCCATCATGGAAAGGTAAGAGCTTGGCTCTTGTTATGCTCTTCTTTCATTTTTATGCTTATGTGAATGGTTGAGTGTGTGAATGTGTTGTTTTATTCGTTGGTTGGTTGGGTAGATGGCCTAGGAAAGGTGTAGGAGAAGACTATGGGGATTCTTGTGGGGAGACATAAGTGTTATGGGGAGGTATAAGTGTGGAGGGAGTTGGGATTTGGGTTCCACCTTGCAAAATAAATAGCTTGCATTTCTTTACTCGTTATGGGGTGCCATAAGAGGTTGGGGAGGCATAAGGAAATGGGAGGAATAAGGGGTACTTGGGGAGGCATAAGGGCATGTCAGGGTTTTGAAATGATATGTTTTGGCAGTTTGTTCTCAGGTGGTGATACCCATTTCCCCTTGGGAGGCATAAGCAACATCCCCCATAGTTTCTTGCTCCTTTGGCTTGCATGAGGAAGCTTGAGTGTTGTTTGTTGTCTTTTATCGTGGTTGCAAACTACAATTTTGTTCTAGACTATGTTTTAAATATGAATTTGTATGTGTGTTGTGGAAGCCTATTGTTTCCATGAGTTGAAACACATTTCTTATTGCATTGTGGTTGGGGCTTGGGGGCCAATGAAGAAGGATGGATTCTCCTTTTCATTGGATGTCTTGGTTGGGTGGAGAGCGTTTCCTTTCTCCCTGCTTTTGTTGTGATCAAATTGGAAAATGGAGGATCTTCATGTTGTTGTACTGGAGTAGAGGAAAAAGAAAAATTTGACAATCCTTATTGAGATTATTTCTTATTGTAACCTTTTCCCACTTTGAAGTGGATGACATTGTATATTATCTATGATGGAAAGGCTACTCTGTTTTAGTTATGAAAGTAGTTGTGATTATGGTGGTAGCATTAGTTTAGTTTAATACATTGTTGTTATGTATTTGATGGACAGTTATAACTGTCCTCCTTCCTCCTGCAACCTTTATATTTGGGGCTCTGCTCTTTTGTTTGACACATTGAATAAAATTCATTATCTCCTGCTATCATTGGTATCAGAGCTTCCACACATTCCTTGGCGTGAAGAATTTGCTTAGATGTTTTCTAGAAATGTGGTGATTGATTTGGAGTTTGGCGGTACATGGCTGAGTGGCTATTTTAAATCTTTTTGAAGTGCATTAAGACTACAACAACCCGAAGACACACATATTTGGGAAAAAGTGAATATCTCAGCCTCGAATCTATTCTAGAGCTCCCTGTCTTTCCTTGGCGTGGAATTTGGAGTCATCTTGGCGTCAGAGTTGACCAGGCGTGGCGTTTAAAATCCTTGGCATTTGGAAAAAGGTCGTAAAGGGCCTATGTTGTGCGTGGAGGTTTGTGTGAGCCATATAGCTTTTGGCGTGGAGTGTTGGTGAGCCGTGAGGAAGTGAACAACGACCAAGGGAGAGGAGCGTCAATAGTATTGGAGATGTGACATTGAAATCAAAGTCCTCTGGCTGTGCGTGCAACAACTTGAAGACCTTGAGACGTGTAATCTTCTTCAGAGAAATTATTTCATGTTCGTATAGATCCTGTGTAGTAGCGAATCAGTGCAGATTGTCGACACATTCAGAGGACAAATGTGGAGTAATTTGTGCAGACTGTAAGCGTGAAGAGCTTGGCGAGAGAGGCTAATCTAGATTACCTCGCCACATACATGTCGCAAATTTTCGATCTTTGAGAGTGTTATGAGAAACCCTTCCACTGGGTCACCTCTGAGAACCCAAGAGGACACCATCGGCATCTATTTTTCCTTGCTCAATGAATTGCTGAATACCGGCAATGTATTATTTGATGAATTGGTGTGTCAAGGATTGTTTGACTATTTTTGGTTCGACGTGTGTTGTCAAGTGTGCCGAATCTATGAAGAATTGGAGCGCAACTATGATGCAAATGATGAACACAAAGTAGAACACCCATAGGAGCATCTGCGTCTCACTGCACGAGCTTATAGAGCCCATCTTCGTGATAGGTTCCTTCAGTAAGCATTTGTAACTGTTTTTGAACAATCAATAAATAAAATACAATTTTGAGTTTTTGGAAATGTCTGCACCTCGCATTTTGTTGTCGGATGCCCAGTTGCTAAAAGGGCCAAATTTTGCCACATGGAAAACCAAGATGCAAACGATTCTTCAGTTTGAATATCTTTGGGGATCATTTCGCATGCAGACGCGCCTCCCACAGATGATGCTAACTGGCTAAAGTATGAAAAGGCTGATGCAAAAGCATTAATGCTTATCACTCTGAGCCTTTCTGATGAGGTTCAACCTCACATTCGGGAAGCAACCACTTCCTCTATGGCATGGGCCGCATTGTGTACCATCTATGAAGCCAAGAATCTGACGACGATGTTGCATCTTTAGACAAAGCTTCACACAATGAGTATGCATGATGGAAAATCAGTTGAAGCCTTCTTGCAGCGTGTGGCCGAGTTACACGCAGAACTTTCTGCTCTCGGTGAACCGGTGGACGACAAGTTGCTAGTCCCGCTCACCTTGTGAGCTCTTCCTTCCGGTTTTGGACACTTTGATCACCACGTTGACCATCACTCAACAGGAGGTGAGTTTTTCCAAACTGGTGAATTATCTCTAGTAGGAAGAAGCCATTCAGAATGTTCAAGAAGCCTTCAAGATAAGGCTCTCATTACGAGGAAAAATCATAAGCCTCGGAAAGGGCGCAATCAAGCCCCTGAAATCGGAGGGAGCATCCACAACAAAGAACCTTCTCAAATGGCCACCACAATGCCACCCTAAAATAACAGACAACAAGGCGGATCAATGGTGCCACATTTTCTCCATGAATACACACACGACTGTGAATTGTTATTACAACGGTCACAAGCATGGCAACTCTGGTGAAGAGAGCACTTCTAGCCAAGGATATTCCAAGAAATCCCAATGGCGTGCTCATAATCAGAGGCAGAAGGGTCATATTACTGCTCAGCAGGATGCCTCCTCCGATGAAGAGGTTCCAGACACAACTCATTCGAGACATTTTCCTAGTCTCGCAGACTTCGCAGCCATCAGAAAGTGTCTAGTTGATTGATTCAGCGCTAAAGAAACACATGACTGGCAATAAGAAGTTGTTCCATACCCTGAGTGACCGGCCCACTGGAGATCGGATCACCATCGCAGATAATCAGGAGTATATTGCGGCGGGGATTGGTGATGTCATCATTCCTCTTGGGACACAAAGATGTACACTCACGAAGGTGCTATATGTTCCAGTTTGACCTCAAATCTCTTGTCTATGAGTCAACTTCTTAATCATCGAATGCGGGTCAAATTCTTTGTTCAGAAAGGGGTCAAGTCCTACATCATTTCCCAAGGAGACTCAGTTATTTCTCGAGCATTTATGAAGGGTTGTCTATTTGCACTAGATGCGGTCACTTCATCTAACATTGCTCTCTCTACTTCAACGGTGGAGTCCACTGCACTATGGCACTTTTGATATGGTCATCTTTCTGCTAGGGCTCTGCATCAGCTCAGTGCCAAGGAAATGGTAAGAGGGCTTCCTCCACTCTCCCATTCCTTACCTGTTTGCTTGAGATGTCTTGCGGGCAAAACAACACAAGGTCCATTCAAACAGAGCTCTTATCATTCTACGAAGCATCTTTAGGTTGTACACACCGATCTATGTGGACCCCTACCAACTAGCTTCCAAGGTTTTGAATACTTCCAACTCATCATTGATGATTACTCATGGAAAATGTGGGTATATTTTCTCTGGAAGAAGAGTGAGGAATTTGCCAATTTCCAAACCTTTTACCAGTAAGCCACTAGGCAATCTGGGAAGCCTCTCCTTCTCCTCGCTCAGATCGAGGGGGAGTTTTTATCGAAGAATTTCTTAGCATACCTGAAGTAGCATGGCATTCAAAGAACATTTGACTGCACTACACGCCCCAACAGAATGGGATTTCCAAGCGACACAATAGGATTGTCATGGAGATGGCTCGTTGTATGCTCTCCACCGCCAAGTTGGAGGATCAATTTTGGGCAGAAGTAGTCCAGACAACAATGTATCTACTCAACCGGGCACCCATGAATATCTTACGAATAGGACACCGAAGAGGTATGGACTGGTCGTAAACCTTCTATCTATCATTTGAGAGTTTTTGGTTGTACTGCATATATGCATGTTCTAGATGAGAAAAGGAAGAAGATCGATCCAAAGACACTTTGCCATGTATTTTCTTGGGGTATAGTACTACCTCAAAGGCATATCATCTCATGGATCCTGAGACGAATAAAATATACGAGAGTCGAGATGTGGTGTGTGATGAGTCATCCTTTGACTCCCTGCCACACAATGGAGATCCAATATCGACCTCGTCACATAGATTGCTCACACATCCAGATGATGGGCAAGATGATTCTTCTCAGAGAGAAGAAGAGCTGAGTGGAGACTTATTCGTTGATCTAGGCACACTGGAAAACACATCTTCACATCAGCAACAACAACACCAACATCCGAAATGGGTCCAGAATACTATTGGGGATGCACACCTGAACTCACTTCCGGCACTTCTATGGCGGTCGAACACGAAGTCATTCTAGAAATGAGGTAAATTTTTTACTCATGAGTTCGATTATTGATAGCACCAAACTTGACAAATTCGTGAGGCATTAGACCAACCACAGTGGAAACATGCTATGAATGCTGAATATGATTCCCTACTTCAGAATCGGACGTGGGAACTTGTTGATCTACCTCCAGGTAAGAAATCCATTAGCTAAATGGATTTTCAAAACAAAATATAAGGCAGATGGTTCAATCGACAAACACAAAGCATGACTTGTTGCAAATGGTTATGCTCAACAAGAAGGAATTGACTATGATGAGACCTTTGCACCCACTAGTGAAGATCAAAACCATCAGATTTGTCTATGCACTGACAACACAAAATGGATGGAAACTTCAATAGATGGATGTCAAGAGTGATTTTCTGAATGGTGATCTCAAAGAAGAAGTATACATGGCCCAACCTGAAGGGTTTGTAGATGAGCATCAACCACACAAGGTATGTCGTCTGATAAAGTCACTTTATGGACTCAAACAAGAACCTAGGGCTATAAAAATTGATGATCTCCTATTACAAGCATGGATTCACTCGTAGTCCCTCGATACAAATTTGTATATCAAGAAGGTAGGAACAAAGATTGTTATTCTGGTTTTGTATGTAGATGATCTTGTGATCACAGGAAGTTCTGACAATCTTGTGGATGATGTAAAGAATGATATAAAGAAATCCTTTGACATGACCGATTTGGGGCTACTTCACTACTATCTTTGCTTAGAGATATGGTAGAAGAAGAA
This sequence comes from Taxus wallichiana var. yunnanensis, assembly GCA_018340775.1. NCBI lineage: Eukaryota > Viridiplantae > Streptophyta > Pinopsida > Cupressales > Taxaceae > Taxus > Taxus wallichiana. The sequence continues at coordinate 63,490,292 of CM031241.1, forward strand.
TCATATTTTTGTCTCCCAGATGAAATATGCCAAGACACTCCTGGAGAAGTATGGAGTGTCGGATTGTAAACCAATGTCCACACCTATGGAAAATGGATTGCAATTATCTAGATTCCGAGATTCACCACGTAGATGGCACTCACTACGGGCGGCTTGTGGGGAGTCTCATTTACTTGACTTATACTAGGTCGATCTTTGCTTTGCAATGAGCTATCTCACCGATTTATGTAGGAGCTGAAGAAATTTCATTGGATAGCAGCAAAGCATGTGTTGAGATACGTCCCGGTGCAGTTGACTTTGGTTTGGAGTATCAAAAGAACACTCATTTATTCTTACGGGGATATACTGAGACTCGGACTATACGGGATCCGTTGATGACAGAAGTCCACTTCATGGTATGTTTTTCATCTCGAGATCTAGACCTATCTCGTGGATTAGCAAGAAGCAAGCAAACTTGTTGTTGCTCTCTCATCCACTAAGGTTGAATACTACGCGCACGCACGAGGAGCCGTGTGTGCAAAACTATTTCGTTATGTCGCATTCTTACAGATATTCTCACCAAGCCTCTCGGCAAGGTGAAGTTTGATTTGTTTAGGGGGTACATATGTAGAAACAATGTATTAAGGGGGAATGTTAGCATTAGTTTAGTTTAATACATTGTTGTTATGTATTTGATGGACAATTATAACTGTCCTCCTTCCTCCCATAGCCTTTATATTTGGGGCTTTGCTCTTTTGTTTGACACATTGAATACGTTGAATAAAATTCATTGTCTCCTATTTATCATATGGAAGAATATATCTTGTATTCAGTTCTGTGAACAAAAAAGAAAGATATGTATTTTGTATGTTATATTCTGAAAATAAATGGGAAAGAAGTCGTAAAAGATTCATTTGAATTAATGGAAGTTGTGTACCTTGCTCAAATGATTTTTTTTTCATTGGAAATATATGTTTGAAATATAGTATAAAAGCTCTGGTTGGAAAATTGAAAAGTAAATACGCATGAAGAAATGTTATACTGCTCTGTTCTTTTGAAATGCATGATTTAGAAATCAGAATTGTACGTTGGCTTTTGAATACTTGAATTGAAAATAAAAAAACCAACTTCATATGTTAGATTGGATTGGGAATAAATTTCATATATCAAGTTGGTAAAGGAAACCTAGATCTGTTTAAGATCAAGTATAAACTCCATCCTTTATTTCACTGTATACTTGCAAAATTTTATCAAAAAGTATAGAGCGACCCTGCAACATTGAAAAGATAAATTGAAATACCAATGGAACTTGTGGGATCAAAATGATCCCAAGCAAACAAAAATACTTAAGGAATTTCCATAGAACCTTTCAATTTGGGCTCAAACAATTTCACAGTCGTTGTTGTCAAATTGGGAAATTTTCGAAATGTAAATCAACCAAACAACTTAACCCTTGTAATCTATCCTAAAATCTTCCAAGAAAATTCCTCCATGCCTATTTGGCATGTTGAGAAGGAATTATGGAAAATTGACAAATTTTATAAGTTGAGCAGTCCAGTTTCATATTTTAAGTGACAGAAAGACGTTTTCTTAAAATTGACCCTTCAAACTTCATCAAAATTTAAATCTTAAGCTTATGTGCAAAGAGGACTTTGAGAGATTTCCAAAATTCCTCGTTTGCCAAAAATGGAACTCATTAAAAGTTATGGCATTTTTTAAGTTCCATTTCATTTTTATAAAACTTCAAAAATTTTCTAACCGTCAAATTTAATTAATAAAATATTCTTGGGCGGACCACAAGCTAAATCCTTCCTTTTTGCAATTTTTTCCCAAAAATGCTTAAGGCATGAAGTTCCCCACCACTCCGCTGAACCCGCAAACATTCTTGTTGATCAAAACAATCTAAGTTCAAATTTTCTTTTTGGGAAAAATTTCTACGTTTCCCCGCATCCCAACTAATTTGGCATACAATCAGTCTTTGCCATGTGGATTAACGAGGATCTTTCAATAGAGTGCAAAATCCTTTTAACCTTGGCACTTGTGAAATTAAAATTTGGAAACTTTTCCTAGTTTCCTCCATGGCCCCTAGTGAGCCTGTCACCCAATCGAGATTACGCCACGTGGCATCATGAGGCGTCGGCGGAGGCACGGGTGAATTTTACCCTTTTCACCCTTCTAGGCGTTAAAATTATTTTATCCCCAACGCCCGCTTTCCCCACATTGTCTTAGGAGGTGCCACGTGTCCCTGCGAACTTTCGGACTTGTTTCAGCTTGGTGCAAAGGTGGCTTTTTGCCCCAAGTGGGAAAATTTCCAAAACGTCTGCACCAGCGGCTCCGTCATCACTTGAACCATTTTTCTTCTCTATGTACTCTGCCTTGGGAAAAAATCCCAAGTCTCGCCAACCCATAACTTTTGAAATACAGGGAGTTAGGAGGACTTATTTATATCACTGGAAAGGTGAGAAAATTTCCTATCTAATGGGAATGTTTTTAGAAGGTTTCAAGTGCGTTAATTTTGATAAAAAATTAGGTTGAATCTCTTAATCTTGTTAGAGGGTGGGAGAGTGAGAAATTTCCCTCTTAATCCTAATGATTATTCTAACCCTAAGTTTTGACCTGTAAATTTAATAATTGTTGTAATGGAAAAACTATGAGCTAAGATTTTTATTTGGCCTCTAATCTCTTGTAAATGTTGTTTTGTTCAACACAGTAGAAACACTTTTATAGGAAAAAAAATTATCCCATAATTTTTCTCGCTAATCCTAGGTTGTTCTTGAGTCTCAAGTGGGTTTTTTTAACGGGCATTATAGTAAACTTCTTATCAAGGTTTTCAAGTTAATATTTGTTTAGGGTTTGAGGGACTCCTATTCTCTCTCGGGAGAAGCATTAGATCTTAAAAAAATTCGAGATCTATGCAATTCATCACCGAGATTTTAAACTTATTCCAAGATAGACATTTTTATTATTATTATGTTCTATAGATTTGTGAAGTTTTTTTAGAGGAAAACATGTACTTATAGTATTGCAATATACATAATGTGATATGCATCCATGCGTATGTACCACATAAGAGATCTGAAATACACAAATAATATACACATTGTGATATACTTATAGTATCAAAAAAAGATAGACCTAATTCCTGATATACTCACCGGGTGGGTGTGGTATTTTAGATTGTGATATACACACTATGTGTATACCATAGAAGAGAGATAAAAATCTATCTATACAATTGTATTCATAGATAGACATTTTAAAACTACTATGAGGCTATGTGATTTTCTGATTTTAAAATTGTTCACAGATAGACATTTTTTTAAGTCATTTTTATGTTTTGTAGAACAATCTTCTACGAAGTATATATAATTTTGTTACAAAATTTTCTTAGAAAACCATGGCTACCATGAATGAAAAATAGAAAAAGGTATCTTTAAAAAATGGGCTATTGAATAAGTAGACAAAACAACTTGTTGCTGATCAGTCCCAATTAAGGATTACGAGCGCCTAAGAAATACTTTGGTAGCTAACACCATCTATAAAAATTCTATAGTAAAAAAATTAATTAAAATATAAATAAATATTGGATTACTTTACGTGTTAAATGCTAAAAAAACTTACTAATACATTTATTTATAGCTCCCACTATCACCAATCCTTGACTAATTATCTACTATATATTATATGATAATCCTCCTTTACTAATATCTTTCCCAACTATTTTTTCTCAAATTCCACACATATTCACCATTCATGAGCTCTCCTGCATGAAAATAATTTGCAAGACTTCAAAACAATACAAAGTATTAAAAATATAAATGTATGAATTAAATTTAACAACAAAGGCAGTTGCGTAGGTTTCAGGGCTAACTAAATATTATAATCTTAATATAATTATTTAAAATTATTTTTATTTTCAAACAAAGAGAATCAAATTAGTATGTAAGGATGGCCACTAATTTATACTAGAATATATGGTTAATAAATAGATATACTCTTTATAAAAACCATGATAAAATAAAATAAATTGACACCCCCAAATGTTGGCTTCTAGTGAAGTACCCTAGTCTAACCTCTAGGCCTTAATCCCCTTACAAGTTTGATGCTTAGACTCTAGGAAACATTGACCCTTAAAAGGCTACCACACTATACACACATTTGTGTATACCACACTATGTGTGCATACCACAAACCTAAAAAAATCTAATGCATGAAAAATGCATAAACCACACACAAACATTAGCTTTGTGGTATACACACATAGTGTTTGGTATACATCGTGAAGAAATGTGTATACACACATTATATTTTAGGATTGTAGTATACACAAATGTTCCTTGACAAATGTTTTTAGATTTGGGGTATACACACATAGTGTGGTATACATAAATGTGTGTATACCACAAACCTAAGAAAAATTGTGTATAGCCATGAGTGTTTCCTATTACGCCGCATGCGTCATTTAAACAGATACACGCAAAATGTGACACCCTATATATACCACATATTTTGAATACCAGTATCCTATGATGTTGTTATTCCACCATTTCACTCCTAGTATCCTATGTAATAAAAGCATCAATTTAGTAGTTTATATGATAATTTATTCATGGTTTTAATTTTTGTTAAATATTGTCATTTTAGCTACACATTGAGTTATATTATTCTTGCTCCAAACTACTAACCCTTTATTTTGTAGGATGATCGGTCTAAGACATTTGGGTTTATAAATCAAATTACTAATCTTTGTTTTAAGCTAAAAACTCTTGAAGACCCAATCACAAAATCTTTATCGTTTAATTTTATTATATTGCATCATCTTTCTTGTGTGTTTTGTATCGTTGTTTGTTTATCATGAAGGTTAAACCGTGTATGCTCTCCTCTCACATCTTAGGACAATCTTGAGGATCAAAAGTGACTAGCCTTTCCCTTTTTCTTTTTTAGGGGCAACATGACATGGAAGTGACATCCACACACTTGTCATAGTCCTAGGAGTCTCATGACCATGGAATTCACCTCCACGCATGTAAATTACACACCTCGTGTTACAGCGGAGTATGTAAATTCTTGGATATTTTGCGTTATTGGTTGAGTGATTATTTATTTTAAGATCGGAATGAAGTGAGGGGCTTCCCATGTCCTAACACCTAGGCCTCGTGACATCATCCTTACAACATGGACTTGGGCCCCACGCATTCATTAAGGTATATCAAAGTGAGCTCATATATCCTAGTCTAGGCAACCTTATGACTGCATATCAAGCTATTGTGCAAAGAGATTACACTCCCAAGATCAATTCGTTAGTATACCCCACATTGGTACATAGTTGGTGAGCCAAGAGTATTTTTGTAAAGCCTCAATGTAGCCATAAATTTGAAAGTGGGTAATAGCTTGATTTGCAATCCCAATTGACTAGTTAGGGTGTTTATTACATGTTGGTTTCTTGCTCATGCTCATGTTGGTCCCCTTTTCTACGCCAAAGGCCTAAGGGTCAAGTCGAGTCCAATCCGTGTCATACCCAAGGGTTGTGGATGCTGGGGGCTATTGAGAAGGGGCCGCATGGTACTAATATTCATGTTTGGCATTTGGGGGTCACTTTGGACCATGGTGACTTAAACAGGAAAAGTAACTTTAGTTACTTTTATTTTATTGGCCCCTCCATGGAAAGAAATGCGTCTAGGGTCTATTGGGGCTTGTTTTCCGAGGAGAAGTATATAAGGAGCTGGAGAGAAAGGAAAGGCACCTTTTGTCATATACATTTTAGCCTCCTTCACGTGCGATTCTTTGTTGTTGCGCATCTACAGCTTGTGGAGTCAAATCCCATAGGGACCCTAGCTTCGATGGTGAGAGACCCGTCCCTAGCTAGCAGGGCATTCTTCGGTAGTGAGAGATCTACCCTAGTTTGTCATTTTTGGAGCCATTTTTAGGGTTGTGTCACAGAGATAATAACAAAGGTTTCAGAGGAAGGATTTTGAGGGTTTTGGGGGCATTTGGGGAAGATAATTAGAGGAGCTCCAGATCAGATTCACGGCAGCCATTTAGGCTAGGTGTGGCGGCAAAGACGTCAAGGCACCTCCATCATTTTCCAACCCCATTCCAAGCGAGGCAACTTGCAGCCCTTATTTGGGGGTTTTCTAGTCGGTCGTTCTCAAATCTAAAGGTGGAAATATTATTTCCTATATTTGTCAATGTTATTTCCAAAGACCCTTATTTTTGCTCTTGTATTTGGAGAGTATGTGAACCTCGAGAAATTTTCAATATGCAGGGCACAATATGTTTTTCTAGTAGCAGTTTAATTTGTGTAAAACTAAAAAAATAATTTTATTATGCCCTCTATAATAATATCAATATCTCTTTAAATTTTCAAGTAATTCGAGTGGATATCTTGGGAGATATTGATTTTATTTAGTATGTTGTCCTTACTGTACAAATTTTGCATAAATCGATATTCTATTTAGCCGCAACTTTTCAATATTTGGTGCATTTTTAAGTGGTATCCCATAAGGGATATTTCAGTGGTATCGAGTTGTTGTTCCTCTAGCCTATGTGGGTTAAATATGGTAGTTTGGAAAGATCTCAATGTGGGTTTTATGAAGGAAATGTTCACCAACATGGTGAAACAACCCAGAAAAACAAGACTAACCTTTATTTGAGCCAGCTCACTCAAAATGTGAATCAAAGCAGATCTAGGGACAATAAGGAACATGGTGAGAATAGTGATAGAGGGTGGCCAATAGAGGTGATTGATGAGGATTCTTGTTGGAGGAAATACCAATCTTTGAGTAAGGGTTTCAGAGATAATATGTCATTTCTAGATTATTGCATGATGAAGATTGGTAGCAAGCCCAAGCGAGATCATCATATACCGGTACCTGAATTACAAAAGAACTCATTTGTAGAAGAAGCTTCTAGAAAAAGGGTATGATTTCCATGGAGCAAAATAATTGCATTAGTGAAACTTTTCTTTTAGATAAATTATTCTAGCTCTGGAGAAGAAACTTGTTTATGCTCGCAAGTGAGGATGTAATGGAAAATCTTAAAAAGTGTGAGGAATGGAATAATAGAGCTAGGGCTGCTAGGTTGATAGCGACTCAAGCAATATAACACATACAAGAGTCCAAGGAAGCGATGAGGGCAATTGATGCAAGGAAGTCTACTCCACGAAAGAAGACTCATGGAGCGGTTGGCACATGAGGAGGAGCCTCACATGCACACTTGTCTAATATTGCAGCCTACTATAATTTCCAAACCAACAACTTATGATCAGCTTTGAAGACTTTCAATAGGCACTCGAGGCAACAATGTTGGGGGCAGCTCAACATATGTCTATCTTGAACACACAGAGCACATTGATGGAATTGAAAGGTATGAAGAGAGAAAAATAATGTGTCTTATTTATTGTTGCCTATTCCAATTTATTTCATTATTTCCATCATGAGATGCATGGTATGGTAGATGATGAAGTCTTCATCATGGAGTGTTTTTGGACCATTGCTCCAACTAGGTGTATATGAGCATCTTGTGGATGATATATGGTGGAAAGTTTTAGCTCACTTAACAAATACAAGGGCTCATGGGCATTATAAGCTATGGGATCCTGGTAATATGTGGCAATTATCCAAAACTATCAATTCTGATTTTGAAAACTTTGTGACTGATTTCATAAGCAAAAGAAGGAATTCAAATGTTTATTTTGGGATTACAAGTGTTAGCAAGCATGATTTCTTCGTTGGAGAATGCTTCGTGCAAGAAGGGAGAGTACCTCTCAAGGTACTAGCATTGGTTCTATGATTGCTAAAAAGGGCAAGAGAATAATTTTTAATCATCTTTAGCTTGCAGACTATGTAACAAAAATCATAATGAGAGGAGAAAATAGCAATATGCGACAACAAGGTCAAAGAGGTGAGAGTGGACATTCAGGGCAGCGGCCTCCCATTCTTCTACACGAGGCCTTTGGAGCTTCATGAACCTTCTTTCTCGAAGGATCTAGAAGTTTCACATGTACAACAACTAGTAGATATTTTGGATCAAGAGTCTTGTTAGGAGAGGAACCAAGCCTTGAGTGAGGGCTTTCAGAACAACTGCCATTCCAGAATATTACAGAATGAATATTGGTAGTAGACCCAAGAGATATCATCGAAACAGTATCGGAGTTATAAAGGATATTGGGATAGATCTCCATTCCACACTTTGATGGTTCTAAGAAGTGTATCTTGCACCATCTTGGGTCCAGAAGTTGAAGACATACTCCGACTTGAATTCTATGTGCGAGAAGATGCAATTAATTTTTCAAGCTTGCATCTTGAGGGAGATGCTCATGATTGGTGGCATCATGGGTTGATACACGGGGACACATACACATTAATACTTATGTAGAGTTCAAGAGGGTGAGTAGATTTGGTAGGAGGGAGCCCGACAGGGTATTTCAGGAGTGGATTCATTTGAGACAAACCGGTCCCTGGATTAATACATCACAGATTGTTCGAGATATTATCGAGTCATGATACCTTATGTCATGGAGATGAGGTTGATTTCATTGTTCATAGCAGCAGGTTTGATAGATGCTTTCACTAGGTTTGTAAAGGCATGTGAGCCTTCTTCTTTGCTGAGGCTATTAGGAAAGCTTGGGAATTGGAGTTATCCACTCCAATGATGAGGGCTCCACCTTGCACTCAAGAAAGGAACCTCCATCTGGAGCGGATGAACTTCAGCGGAGGGAGCCTCCACCAGGCGGGAGGTGGCTAAGAATCCAATCATTTCTCGAGAGGACAGAGAGATGAGTTGAGGTAAAAGGGACCATGTTTTGATTGCTACACACCTTGGGTTAGAGGCATGATTGCGGAGGTAGAGGGAAGGCCCAACTCATTGGGGACTTCAATTAGAGTGAGAGTGACATAGGTGAGGATTTCGAGATTCGTGAGATGGATGATGGAGATGGGGTTACGTTGGATAGTGTTGATGTGGGGTAGGAGGAGGAGACTTTTCCTCGGAGATTATAGCCACATTGTCTAGTACTCGATGTACTGAGGAATTTAGGATTAAAAAGATATATGCGGGGTCAACGAGTTGAGGTACTCATTGATAGTGGGGCAACCCACAACCGTATTGATGCCTCATTGGTTGAGAGGCGAGGATTATAGACGAGGAGGATTTTGAGGGCTTTAACGGGGTTGTAGCCAACAAAGAGTCTTTTAGGTGCACATGGCGGGCTCCCAAGTGAGCATCATGATGGGTAACTATACGATTACCAATGATTTCCACATTGTTTGTATGGGCGTGACCAACATAGTGTTTGGGAGTGTAGTGACTTCACTCTCTTGGTGAGTTTTGGACTAACTTTCAGATGATAGAGCTGAAGTTTAAGTCGAGGGTAGGAATGTGATTTTGAGGGGAGTATATGTAGGAGCATCAAGGGTGGTTACAGCTGAGGGGATGGAGAGGATGATCTAACATGGTGAGGATTTTTATTATTGTGGATCAATGTGGAGTATGATGGATGTGGGTGTGGCTAGTAATGTTGCACATGAGACTATTACTGAGATTGGGATTACAGGTTTAGATCATCCGAGCTTATCATTTTGTTGGTTATCTAAAGTTTTGATAGACTGGATAACTCATTTGCTTGTTTATTACTCCAAGAATGACAAACTTGTGAGATTCTCGGATGGTCGCGACATGAAGAAAACTTCTGATTGGTGGATGAGATGATCTTCTATCAGGGAAGATTGAGCCTTGTGTCAAATTCATGGTTGAGGATGGAGATATTGCGACATGTGCATTGTCCTTCCGTGACTGCGTGAATTTGAGCTTCGATGAGACCTACAGGTTCATGTCAGAGAGGTTCATATGGCATAGGTTGAGGGAGGATATCCCCAACTTTATACAAGCATATACGGTTTGTCACTATGACAAGTCAAAGCCTATGGGTTCATCATTTTTTGAATCGACATTGGATAACACTCCTATGTATTTTACTACTTCTATGCCCGGTGAGCACTTCACCCACGTGTTAGTTAGTGGAGAGATGAAATTGACTCATGGTTATTCAGTAGGTTCACATTCAGCGTAGGAGGTGGACTATGTGGAGCCAATATTGTTGGTTGATGTCTCTACTGGAGTCTCGAGATTTTTCCTCGCCACGGAAAACATTGAGATACATTATGAGGAGCCTTTCTCTCACATGATTATAGGTCATGTGGGAGATTTACCACCATTTGTGCATATACAGGTTGTTTCACAAGTGGATTCAGGGGATTCTACGGGATCCAAAGTGAACTTTCATACCCAAGAGTCAACTGGAGAGGTAGTGAGTGATCACATGATGATAGCCTTGCATTGGTAGGGATTGAATAGATTGGAAATTTCAGTGTGGGTACCATGGGAGAGTTAGTGTGGGCATCATACTACTATAGGAGCAACATTATTCTCTACACGGCATAAAGAACATGTTCACTACATGGGTTGTCTTGGTTACTTCACATCACATCGATCATCAGTTGATTGTAGGGTGAGGTGGAGAAACTTACGCATGGTATTCAGCCTCTACAACATGATAGGATAATGCTTGGGGTCAATAATTTCTTGGGAAGGGAGGACTGTAATGTCCCCTTTCTACGCCAAAGGCCTAAGGGTCAAGTCGGGTCCAATCCGGGTCATACCCAAGTTTGTGGATGCTAGGGGCTATTGAGAAGGGGCTGCATGGTACTAATATTCATGTTTGGCATTTGGGGGTCACTTTGGACCATGGTGACTTAAACAAGAAAAAGTAACTTTAGTTACTTTTATTTTATTGGCCCCTCCGTGGAAAGAAATGCATCTAGGTGTATTGGGGCTCGTTTTACGAGGAGAAGTATATAAGGAGGTGGGAGAGAAGGAAACACACCTTTTTTTTATATACAATTTTAGTCTCCTTCACGTGCAGCTCATGCTATTGTGCATCTACATGCTTATAGGCTTCAAGACTCTATCAAAATATCCATAGCAAGCCAAAATGACCTCCAAGACTCCAAATTACACTTTTGGAGGGAAAGCTAATTATTCAAATTTTAAAATGCTTGACTCAAACTACCACAAGTAAATGACTCCTAGAAACCCCTAGAACCTAATAACACACCCATAAAACTGAAATATGATGACTCGTGACATATTTACCTAGTGGAGTGATGCTCCTACATCAAAAATCTTAACTAAGTGTTGGTATTTTTTATTCTCTCAAAGTCACTTTATGCTCTCTTACTTCCTTCTAGCCATTTAAATTTTCATTTTTGAGCATAAAACACACATTCCTCTTAATCTAGTCTCCATAGGAAAAGAACACCATTCGAGAAGCAATCCTCTATCTAGAAAATGAGGATCTCATTTGAGTAAGAATTAGACAAGCATCATAGAGTTGATTCGTGGTCACTAAAGTGAATTATGGACCAAATTTTAAAATTGGTATAAATTCAAGCAGTGGTAGTGCCAAAATCCAATCCGAAGGTCAAAAACCTACAAAATGACTATATGTTTTCCCAAAACAAAGATCGACTACAATATATATGGCCTGAAAGTTTTAGGTCATTGTTGAAATCCTGAAAATGAATAAGTGCTTGACCCGATGAGCTTTTGAAAAACTATCTTACGGATTATAATTGCGAGCTACGAGACCACTTCCATCAGGTGCAGAGTGACCCTAACATCTTATATTTACTAAAATAAATTTAAAGTATAAGAAATAATAAAATTATAAGAAATAATAAAAGTATAAAGAAATAATAAAAGAAATCTTATACTTGATTTTAGTAAATATGGCTCCTTTAAGCCCTTACAAATTTCATAAAGAAAAATGTGTACATGTTTTTATCATAGAAATGTGTGCAGCGTTATAACGTGATCGCGTTACGCGCATACACGTATTAGGTTTGTGAATTCTCAAGCCTAGGAAAACATAACACGATCGCATTATTACAAAACATGATCACGTTTCATTCATTTTCAGGTTTTTGTCCACTTTTTGGCCCCCAACTTGGTGCACTTACCCAATATCAACTACAAAAGTAATAAATATCCCTCTAAATCAAATAAAATATAGCATTCGGAGTTCACATTGCATTGTGCACATGCGATTGCTAGTTATACATCAACAAATATTGTCCACTATAAATGGGCACTTCTTTGTTGAGAAGTGGAATAGATTTCTACAAATTTAGGTATAGTATCCACTATGTAATTATCTTGTATCATCTGTAGACCAATCTTGCTTCTAACTATTCCAGCAGAATAAACTATTTTTATTGGATATACATAAAATTGCATCTAATTATTTTTTTAAAAACAATGGAAAGTGGATTTTAAAGTAACGAACATACAATATTAACCATATCTTAAAAATTAGGTTCTATTCAATGCAAGTTAGGAAATAAAATAGATTTAAGCTAATGTAAGCCAAGGGTTAATTTGATTGCTTAAAGGGGTTTTCTAGATTATAAAAAATTGGGAAAATAAAAAAAAAGGCTTGCCTAGAATAAAATAAATTAGGAAAATGTTTATAATACTTAAAGTGTTTGTAAAAATATAGAATTAGAGTTTCATATGATAATATTTTATTTCATACAAATTTGGAGGAGGTCATTTTACGATATGTGATGGGAGATAAGTTAGGAGATAAAGATGAATCCATCCTAAAAAAATAGCGATTATCACGATCAATTTTGGCAACATCATAATTTTTTAAAAATAACAAATCCTTTCCATATAAATTACAAAGGAGTCATTTTTAACCGCCATCAACCATGCTCTAAACCCTTACAATCTAGCCTCAACATTCTACAAAATTAAGAAAAAATATTCAAATTCATACACGCACACACATAACATCAAACCTTCTTTGAGAATAATGTTCTTTAAATTAGTATTTGATATAGATCATCAGCAATTTTTGTATATGTAATTTCTAAATTTGAGTTATCTTTCAATACATTGTCAACAACAAGTAAATACTAAAATATTTTTTAGACGGTTAAACTTTGTGTTTGACATGGGGATCAATAACTAGTAGATTTTTCTTGAATATTCATAGTTCTAAAAGCACCCAAATTTAATGTTAATAACTAAAAAATGATATTTTAAATGCACTCCATTTTCTTAAAATTCTCAGAATCCTTTTCAAAAAGTTTATTTTGTGCATATCGTACTTGATATCAATGTAGCCCATGAAATCATATATACGAGAAGCATATATTATCAACATGTTCCCATTGAATACATCAATCAACTATTGAAAATGTTGTATATTTTACAATTTTACATATGAATGGTTGTTAAACTATGATCAATTAAGAGGATTTCTACAACATGCAACTTTTTATGCTCATCACCATATGTGGTCAAATAGTGTAATGCCTTTGTAGACACTAAAATTAGGTAAACCTAATTCCTACATGTGTGTATGCAACTTAGGACACCTCGTTATAATCTCACATAGTCATTTTGACCTTTACTATTGACTTACATTTAGCATTCTACCACCCATAATCAAGTTAGTAACCACCTGTAACTACAAAACAAGTAAAATAAAACAAAAACAAATAAAAACCTAAACAACCTAGCCTCCCAACAAACTCCCCATGAGCTCAAAAAAATCCGAAACCATCACAAATGATAATGTCGTAAAGGAAATGGTTGAAACCAAATTCATCCATTTTCCTTGGAATGGAACAAAATCGGTGTAGTTTCTGTAATCGGCGATCGATGTGGATCCGGTTGAAACGACATCGATTCTATAAAGGTAGCTCAAGCCACTACCCAGGATCACAAGAAAAATTCTGAGATGACAAGACCTAGCTTTTGAATCCATGCATTGAGAATTTCGTAGGCGTGAAGGGACCGAACATCATGTTGCCTTATTTTCTCTTTAGAGTAATCTTTTTCATCAATCGATCATCCAAAGTTCATCCCTACCCAAGGTATGTTATTTAACTTGAATTTGTAAACTATCATTCTTAAGTTCAATCATAGCTTCATCCACTTTATTTAAAGCATTCAAATCCTAAATCACCCCTTTTATTTGGGCGTTCCCTCTTTGAAAATATTCTCTTGTTAAAAATTTGTAAATTCCAAAAAAATGACTGTGATCTAGGTGATAGACGTGGATCTACTATATCGATGTCGATTCGTATCAAAATACCTTAAAATTTACATTTCCACTACTTTTTGACATATTTTAATAATATCCTATAATCATGGCTAATGTTATGTTGCATGTAATCTTTTGCCTCTGTTAGATGACCATTCCAAGAGCAACTTATGAGCTCGAGACCATTTATGACCTACCCATAGTCCGTCAATGATTATTGTGGGAGCAATCCGATATCGAGCACGAGCTAAGTATATGCATCATTGTCCTCACACCTAACCTAGGCGACATCCTTGAGCAGCAAATTGGATATTCTCTTTGAACACAGTGTGAGAGGCCAACCTCTTTTGGGACACCATTTTCAACCCTCCTCAACCCATCATAGAGGATATTGATTGATTCTGGCATCTAAACATCACACATCCAAAGTTTGTTATTTGTATCATCTAGGCATGTTACTTGTAATCTTTTTATCGTCACAAACTTAATTGTCTAAAAGTGAGTTGACACCGTCAAAGGAAGCCCTTTAGTTCCTGGGATTGGCCTTTGCCAAACAACTCACCTCATTATTATCTAATATCTTTCTTGTCAAGTTGTTTATGTGCGTGTAGGTTTTTTATTCTCTGGAAGAGGAACTTCTTGCACTCGTTTGGAGTCTGTGACATTTCATCATCATCCACATAGGTATAATTAAACCATGTTATTTCTAAAGTTTTATAACTTTTTCACACTATAAGACCGAATCCTAAAACCTACTAAAACAACCTCATGCATATTATTTCACAATCTACATAATTTTTTGTCAAATGATTAAAAATGATGTCTTAGCCATGATTACACATTTTGCATTTATGTGTATAGAGTAATTTCCATCTAATGTAGAATAATTTCATATAAGATTACTTCTAATAATGTTTCAATGCATCTCCAAAAATAGTTTGAAAATGTATAGGTGGGAATGATGCTAGTGATGGTTGTGAGTATTAGATTTACACAAAGTGACTATAATTGTTAGATATGTTCTAAGAATTTTTAATAATCCAAATGTTTGTAAATATTGTGCAATCAATGTAGTTAACAAGAGCATAACAAGAGCATACCCGAATGACGAATTAATTATGTTCATCTACTCCCAAAATCTAAGCTATTTATGATGGGAAAATCCACGTAAGTGTAAAATGATTGCTAGCTATTTCCCAATGTTTACATAGAGCATGAGATAGTTTAATCCAACCATCCAAGTAGTTAAAGTGGTAAGCAATACCTTATTATCTTTATTAAAACATATATGTAAATTGATGTTATTTGAATCTCTGCTGTGAGTATTGGGCTTACACATACCGAGTATAATTGTTTGATAGCCTTTTAAGACTTATCGAATAAGTTCATCATGTAAAAATTATGCAATCACTATAGCTCATGACAATGTATTTGGTTGAGAATTTAATTCTAAAATATTTAAAAATTTGTAAGGAATTAAGGTATGTGATATATTTTCTTAGTTGTTTGTTCTTTTGGCTTTGTTAATTGAGTTGTTTTTGCATTCACTTTTTGTAAGTTGTTTTATAATGTAATTTTATATGTCCCATAGATGGCATTTCGTAGACGTTAATATTATTATGGTTATCATTATCATTAGATCAAGAACATGGCCTGCTGAGTGAAAATACTAGTATTTCCTCTGAACTGAAGCTCCTTTCAGCAGCATGCTCTCTCAGATGTGGTGGGACAAATATACATGTAGCATCATTGCTGTCCGAAATCGCTAACCGAAAGGCACAACCTATGCTGGAAATAACTGCACAAGCTTTACAACATGTGATAGAATTCAAAGGGATAGAGTAATATTTTGAATTTTGGATAGCCAATAACTGAATAAATTGCTCAAAAGATAAGGCAATGGGAGTTGATCTTGTGGGAAGCCATAATGCTAGAGGATTTTTGAGTATCAACTATCATTTGAAGGCACAATGTAGTTACTGCAAAAATGCCTATTACAATAAATAAGCCCTATTTATCAGCTCTATTTTCCGAGAATCAACTAAAACGTAAAACGATATTCTCACCCCTGCTCAATTCTAACTCAGCCAGAGTTTTTATATTGGATCTTTTCAAGACTTGAAGCACTAGTTGAAGAGGACCAGTTGGACATTTATGTATCTTCATTTTATGCATCTTTCGGGATCTTTTTGGTAGTGAAGAAAGGATGATATCATAAATGTGACTTAGTTCATATTTTGTTCATCCTCTAATTTGGACACCAGGTTCTAGATAGTTTTTTAGATGATGGCAATATCTTGTAATTTGAGTCAGGGATGAGTAGTAACAGAACTATGATTATCTCTTTTTGTTACGGCTTCAGGATGATTTTGATTAATAATTTTTACAAAAAGCAAAGAAAACACCTCTCTGGATATTTGTTAGGAATGTGAACTTCAGTCATTGCATCGCGACATATGATGTAATTTAACCTTTGGCCAGAGAAAAGAAAATACTTCAGTATAAGTCATAACGTTAATAGAAACTCAAATTGAAATCAAAATATTAAGCACCATACGAAATAAACTACATGCTCCGTGAAGCATGCATCCCAGGCACTTTAATAAATATGTCAGTGAAATTAAATGTCCTAAAATACAATGTGGAAAAAGAAAATAAGTCTAGCTATCAAAAATATGGGAAAGAGAAACATATTACAGGAGGCTTAGGAGCTGCAAGCCAGAACATTAAGCAGATATTGAGGCACTTCACCAAGCAAGCAAGCAAGGCAGCATACGATCTGTAGCAACTCCTATAGTGGATTGCACATTGGTGGAAAAGTTGAAGCACCAACATATCAGCGTAGAATATCCATAACGTGAAGTGTTAATATTTCAAACATCCATAATATATTGTAACGGCAAAAACCTGTAGGTCAAAAGAGTTGTTGCAATTTAAGTAGAAAAAGAAGAATAATAATTTCCAATATTTTTCGGATCACAATTTCAGTGTAAGAAAAGTAGTCTGAAAATGATACCATTAAAAAAAGGTGCAAGGAAAGTAAGGCAAAAATTATATAATAGCTAGCATGTTTTGTAGCGTAGATTTATCCAATTCTAGTGAACAGTACGCTATGGAGACAAATATTTGGTTGCCTTTACCGCAGATATCCTTCGCAGGAAAGTACACTTTTTTTTTGTGTGCAAGAAATATGAAGTATACCTACTGTTGGAGTGCCCCTGCTCTTATGGGGAGCCAGTCGTGGAAGATGTATGTTTAGATGCATGGCCTACAAGAATGAGCCAGGAACCTGAAAGAACAGGGTGGATATGTTAGACAGCAAACAAAGAAAAAAACTGGAATGTATTGAGTATAGTTGGCGGAGAGAGATGCTCACCGGAAAAGGAGAAAGCTAGGTTTGTTTGATTGTGGAAATGCGGTTGTATACCGTTAAAGTGAATGTACCCTTCATTTGGAGTTGACTAAGACCAAATATAGTTTTGGAGATGCCCGGTTGATATTCTTCATATTATATCTGCGATAGTTGAGGGAAGATTGGCACTAGTGGTTGGCGTACGGTGCAATTAATGAATGCAGTCTTCTTTTGTTTACAAAGTGGAGTGGAGTATGTGTTTATACTTATACGGTTTTGTGAATTGCATTTTGCACAAAGGGAAATTTGTTTCATTTCAGTTGGATCCAGTTCTGTGAGATGGTCACATTCTACACAAAAGGCTTGGAAAGGAGAAAGGTATATGTTCTTTGCACGAAGTATGCCAGTGATCTGCACAAGGGAGATGAAGTTGTTAGAGGGATATATTGATAACAGGCACATTTGATGGCGGATAAAACTTTGAAGTGAGGAAGCTAATAAATGTGAAAGAGTCGAAAATGCGTGCCTCTATGTTTGTGTTTATGAGAGACTGTAAATATGTTTTGTAGGTTCATCATTTAAAGGGTCGATGAAGGATGAATGGCCTACACGTACAACATGCGAACCCTTTGTTCCTTGTCTGATGAAGTTTTTGAAAAGAAGGAGTGGCGTGTTCCCTTACCTATACTATTGTCTCTTAATGTATGACGTATTAGAACATGAAAATTTACCAAATGTACTTGATACAAAAGAAGAAGCATGTTTTATTAAAATCGAACAAAATAATACGAGACATAGTATATGTTAACGAAATAAGGGAGAGTGTGTTTGCTATTAATTTTTCGTTGTCGATTGTCGTCGAGTATTTCACATAGAACATGAAATGGTCATTGGTGTGATGGATTCCTGTTACAATCGTAGTGAACGACCCGAGAGAATGTTTCATTTGATTCCACAAGCTCTTGTATTGTCATGTCTAGTGTCAATTTGCAATATTAAAAAATAGTGAGTATGTTTTCCATAGTGGTGGTTGCAATTACGGATAGAGAGCGATTGGCATCCCCTCTTTCGGACTTTTTTTATTTGTGATGAAGGCTTGTAACACGTAATCCATAGCCAAAAAAATGGTAGATGCAAATTTGTGAACAAGGTGTTGCTCATGTTCAAAGTAATGGTCATTTGACCTTTTTGTCAACCAGATTAGCGTGGAGGATTTCAAGTTTTTTGAGGGGAAATGTTGCTTGCATGTGCTGGTCCGTAGACAACCAAGACATCACCCTCAAACACGGTTGCAACTTTGCCTACACAAATGTCAAGTATCGAGGATGGCTGTTGTGTTCTGGTTTTGGGCTGCAATTTTATGGGTATTAGAAGCCTTTAATTGAAAAGCTTGAGCAAGAAAAGAAATGAATGAGGATAAGAAACTAAAGAAGTGTCGGAAAAGAGATTACTGCGTTTAGTGGGTTAATGTAGAAGATTGTTGCTGGCAATGCCCTTGTTCTTAGGTGATTATTCCATTTCTTTGTTGTTGTGAATCTCTGCAAAGTATTGAAATATGTACTTGATTATTAAAGAATGTCAATTGAGAAGAAAAAAAAGAAATAACTAACTAGATGTTCTATGTGTGTAAGAAATATAATGAGTTATGTGCTCTTACTATTGTGCATCATTATTTGCAGGGACTATTTTGTACAAAGGGCTCATTGGAAGATCAAGTTAGTATATAGAAAAAAAAATTAAAGACATTGTGTGGGAGTCATTATACGAGCTCCACATAAATATAGTAGCATGGCTAAAAAAATTAGTGTGCTTTAAGAAGGAATATATTTAATTTCTTTGTAGTTTTTGAAATAAGTTGCATATATATTTACTTATCACTCATGAAGAATTTTGTATAAAAAAAAAAAAACATAACACATGAAGAATTTTCTAGGAGTAAAAATGTAAAGTTTGTGGCTCGCATTTATGAATAAGATACCTACCTAGGATCTACTTGAACTAAAAATAAATAGGGTCCCTTCGGGCCATCTTGTGTAGAAACAAGGGCGAAAATGTCACTCATATGTTTTCCTTGTGTCCATTCTCTTTACAAATTTGGAAAGATATTAGTATCTGGATTGGAGTTAACAATATGTGAAAGGGAATTTCATTGAGGAGAGATTGAGGTTTTGGTTTCTAAGGATCTGAAGATATTTCTGAGGAGTTGTTAATATCACATTATGAGGCATTTGGTTGTACGAAAGTCTAGTTTTTAGGGTAAAACATTACAAACTTTCAAGAGAAAATAAAAAATTGTGAATAAATGGAGTCAGCATCTAGTAAACAAGAGTAGTGAAAACTCAAGGGATCTAGTGTGGGAGATGACCAGAACAAATGTAGTATCCTCACTTAGGGTTTAATCCCATTTACTTTTTTCATAATCTTCTCAAAAGTAGTTTAGTCACGGATTAAAACTTTTCATTCAAAAACACTCAGGTTTTATCCTTGTCACGACCCTTCGAGGTGTGGCTAGTACATTATGTAGTCATTATGTGTAAGAAATTAAAGAAGTGAGATAAAATGTAGTATAAACAATGAAATTAAGGCCTTATTCGTTGAAATTTATGTTAGCACCTCGCATACCTTATTGATCTCTATCTTGATATTCAAGAGATATATTATCTCTCTTCTATCTTTGGATGAAAAAAATGTCTAAAATTGTTGATTGTTGCAAAGTCTCTTGAAGTTTGTTTAAAGGGTTAATAGCATGATAGGATATATGATTTTGGTTAGAGTTCTTACTACATTATAAGTGGATTTTAGATTTAAAATATATTGCATAGAAACTTTCCCACCTTGTTATTCCCCAAATTATTTTGCAAGTAAATTTCCTTTTCTATAACAAGAAGCTATGACAAAAGTGGAATATAGTGTGTCATCATAGAATAGGAATTATACGAGGACCTATACCGCTAATATCATGAAATACTTGATGGGCAAATGGTTAATATTTTTGCACTATATATATTTATAGGATGATCATAATCGAAGGTGTATAAGTATATATGATGTGAAGGCTTGAAGCCAAAACATATGAAACTCAACGCAAGCTTATGTTTATATGATTTGGATTGTGTCATTTCATCCTATTATGGGCTCGGTTCTTGAATCTCCACGAGTATTTAGTCATAGTCTAAAAAAATATTAGTTGTTTTGTCTCTTTTACATACCACTTCTAAGCATTCTTAGGTATTTTGTAAAATATTTTAGAAAGTTAATAGCACAACCTAGAGTTACCTGAGAAAAATCCAAAAATCATATAGCATTCATTGTGTTTAACAATTGGAAAAGCAGTTCCCAATATTTTTATTATTGCACACATGTTTTGGGAATTTTTATTGTTGCACACACACTACAAGAAACATGCCTTTTACCACAATTATTCCACAAATTTGCCACAATTTGGAATAATTGTAGAATATTTAAGGTATTGTGGATAATTAAAAAACATGCCAAATGGGATTAATATTTTGAAGAGAACTCACATATCAGAACCCTTCTTTGTAGAAAATCTACAATTTTTAAGAAAATAAAATAAAATTTAAAATTTATACTAAAATTTGATCTACACATTACACTTATGAAATATTTTGAAAAAACAAATATAAAAATATACTACTATTAAAATATGATATTAAATAATTGAAAATACCCTATTATCAAACAAAATTATTGTAAATATTTTATGAAACTTATAGAAAATTAAAATTAGAATAGTGTTGAAATACAATTGTACAAAAATATATATTTAGTATATCATAAATTAAAAATATCATTAAAAACACTAGAGTGTTAAAATGTGTCGATGTTTTGAAAGGTGTACCAAATATTTCATTATGAGTCATATAAAATTATAATTGTGTTAAAAAACTATATTACCTAACAACATATAATAAATACTTATTTAAATTAAAATATTTTAAATTTTTCATGAAAACAACACATCAATTAAAAATATTTGAAATATATATATTTTAATATTTATAATACTAAATGTGCTTTTTATTTATAACATACTTTAAATTAGACTAATTTAAAACAATTTATCAAAAAAGCAGTAGTTAAAAAGAAAAAAACTTTTGAAAATAATAATTAACAAAATCAAATAATTATATTATCTTTTTATTATTATTTGTATTATGTATTTATTTTATAAATAATAAATATTTAATTAAAAATTCTAACTAATATTTTCAGTAATATCTAATTAAGAATCATCTATATAAATTCGGCTGATATGCGTGACATAGTTAAAGTGATCAATCTTTGACTAAATTTGATTCATTTCTGTAAATTCCCTTCTCCATCCTCTATTTTGTAACCCAAAATCACAATTATAAGTTGAAATTTAAACATTTTATTTTATTCTACCCAAATAAAAATAAAAATATAAATTAGATTTTACCGATCGAGATAAAATAGTAGAATTATTCCTTGAACATGCTGGACATGTTACACCAGTAAGATTTGGCTTGTTGAATAGCTACTTTTATGAGATATTATCATGTGTTTACCAAATTCAACTGGTTAATAAACCCTTATGTGTAAGAAAAGAGTCTTAAAATTTCTAAATAAATAGTGTGTTGGTCATACACGTCACCAAAAGGAAACTAAGATGCAAAACATATGGTGCATGTTCTACCTGCCCTACAAACACACATTTACGTGGTGAACTTGATATTAATGGAGATGGTTACAAATATTTAACCAACAACATGACCATAATGATCAAACTCATTAAATAGTATAGTTTTTAAAAATATACGGAGCTGGCACCTATGATTATAAAGTAATAGTTAAAAGCCATTCCCGGATCATGAGTGTAATGCCCACTTCCCTACGACACTTAGTTGATTATCATTTTGAGTTATGCAGACTTTGGATATGGACATGACTTATACTTATGTTGATTAGCATGATGTTTTGTGACTAGATGCATTTGGATTATGGTTGGATTTTGTCTTCAGTATGATCTACACTGACTCATGGACAGACTATTAGATACTGATGTTATTTTTATATGGATATATTGCATGTGTTCTAACATTGGATTTCTTCGCCATGATGAGTAAAATGTAGTTGTTGAATTTACATTACTATAATTTTGGATAATGATGAAATGCATAATTAAGTTGTGATTTAGACCTAGAATAATGGATAATTGAATTACGTATAGATGTTAATAAATTTCATGCATATGATTATTTTGGACATTTTGACATGGCCGCAAGGCCGAAGGAGGTATTTTGTATTTTGCAGAAACACAACATGATCACAACCATGAGGGGGATTGGGAACCAAACACAACAGAATGTCGGGTGGTTACAACAATTGGTCGTCAAGGCAACTAGTAAATTGTATTGTGTTACCTTTATTCTTTTATGTGTTAAGAAAATTTCCATGAGGGGGAAATTTTCTAATGTGACCAAGGGGGTAAGAATTTTATTACTTGTTTTAACTTACTTTAGTAGGTGATTTTATTTGTGATGTTTTTTTTTAAAATTACTTTGCTAAGTGTGTTTAGATTAATGTAATATCTTGTTTTAATTTTTAAGTTTTGGAGGGAAGTCAAGTGGGTGTAATAAATTTTGATGGTTGGCTCCTTGAGCCTTGTGTTTCCTCATGTATTGAATGTTTGGTTTTGAGTGTTGACCACTCCAAATCCTTTGAATCTCGAATTTGAGATTTTGGGCAATTTTAGGGGACTTGTGGGACAAGTTGAACTTGTCCCACACTTCCCAAAACCCCTTACCAACCATATCTATGGGTTGGGAATCCAAAAAGGGGATTATTTATTGTTTTGGGAAGGGAAATGTGACTTTGGAGTGCACTTGTCTTCTTTTGCATTTAATTGTGCCTTAGGACACATGGGGAAGGGATGGATTTGGATTAAAGATGTCATTCAACCCAGGTGTTTTGGGATTTGGTGGTCTGGAGGATGTGTGATGTGGCATCCTACAAGGAGCCACATCACCCTCACTCTTCCTCTTGTCTATTTATGGAAATTTCCTCTCTTGTTGAGGGGGTTGGAGTTTTGTTTTTGTTTTGTTGAAGAGTTCTCTTTTTTTATTTTGGGAGAGAAAAGAATTGAGAGAAAGAGAAAAGAGAGTGCTTGGACTTGCATGCTTGGATTGTTTTGGGAGGGAGCTTGGAAAAATTTCTTGGTTTAGGCTTCTCCAATGGAGAGGTAGGAAACCTTCTCCTTTGTTTTACTTTCATATTATTGTTGCTTCTATGCTAAATTTGTGAATAATGCATGTTTACTTTGGTATATTGTGAAAAATGGATAGAATGCTTATTGTGTAGTATAGGAGAGGTCTATGGGAATACTCATGAGGGAGGCATAAGAGTAGATTAGGATATTGTGGAGGGAGTTTGAGAGGGATGCCCATCTTGGGTGAGAATGTTTACATTCTTACCTTGTTCTTGAGGGAGCCATAAGAGGAGGGAGGCATAAGAGTATGGGAGGAAAAAGGGGTACTTGAGGGAGGCATAAGAGTCATAGGGGCTTGAGTTTTATTGTGGAGGGTTTTGGATGGGCATCTCATCTCAATGGGGAGGCATAAGGAAAACTTTCCCATAGTTCCTTCTCTTGTTGGCTTGGATGAAAGCCTTGTTGTGAAATGTTTGGTGCTATTTGTGTGTCTCTTTGTTTTCTTTTATTTTACCTTGAATGTTGTGAAGAAAATTGTATTGTGGAAGCAAGTATTGTTGCCTTGAGTTGGAGACCACCCTTCATTGTGTTGTGTTTGGGGCTCGGGGGTCAATGGAGGAGATTGCTTCTCTTCTCCATTGAGTTTTGGTTGGGAGGAGAGTGTTGCCTCTCCCCCTATCTTGGTTGTGATTTGAAATACTTGGAACTTGGAGCATGGATGAAGAACACCTTGGAGTTTTGGAACCTTGTTGTTGATAATGTAAAACCACCATGTATTTACCATCTTGAGTGGAGGAAGTATGTAATATCACATTGTATTTTAGCTTACATTGTTGCAAATTTGTTTCCACATGAAGTAGAAAGTGTTGTAACAAATGTTGAATGAAAGTTGTTTTTTTTTTTTTAACTCCAATAATAAGCATGTAATATAGATGGAATCAAAAGTTGAAAGGATGACAATCTATCTATTCTCCTTCTTACTTGACTTGGAACCTCTCATGAGTATGTTAATCTTGTTTACATGTTAGTAGTTCTTGCTTTAAAACTTAATGGAAGTAATTTTGGAACCCTCTTGAAGGGTGTTGGGAAATTTTACAAAAATACATATTAAATTTTGCCTTATTACTTGAAGGATATATATTGAAAGGTGGGAATATTGGTGCAATCTTTATTCTTGTAAAATAAATAAAAGTAGTTTATAAATAATTGGTTGCATTCATAACATAAGATCCTTTTCCTTGCACATTTAGTGTAGATCCATTCCTACTTATTACACGTGAAAGAAATTCTAATGCAAAGTTCCTAGTTTAACAAGTTTATTACCACATTTCATTTAAAAAGGAAACTAATATTTTAATTACTATCCATGTTTTAAAAAGCTTGATATGAAGACTAACGGAGTTCTTAATTTAGGATTTCTCAAAAAAAAAAAAAAAAAAAAACCTACCATTAATAATTCCTTCATATTAATAAAGTATATTATCTTGAGCCATATTCAATAAATAATATCAATGGAAACTATAAACAAACCTACGCATGAATCACCCTCGTGCCCTTTGCGAAAAAAAAATCGTTTCATGAATATTCGATGAGTAGCAGATCCTCCTCTATGCGTTGTTCTCCACGAATCGATCGTTTTTGGGTTCTAATTGTATATAGGACAAAAAAAAATATATATATATGTAAGAACCGAGTCATGTTGTTTCTGCGAATGCTATTCCTGCTTCTCAGTTACTCTCGCGCATACCATTTTTTTCCTCCTTTTGTCCCTCAATCAATCGTGAGACACTTCCACCGTCCCTTATCAATTTTGACATGTATGCTTAGCGATTACTGCCGTGAAGGAGAGCTCACGATGTTGGTGCGCCTTGTTATGGTGCAAGCCTATGTTTACAAATTGCTTCACTTAGCATCAAAAAAAAAAATAATTATGTACTGCCGAGCTTTGAGTGCGCATGTGTTTTCTTTTACCGTGCAAAGCTATGTTTACAGATTGCTTTGACAAGATCGCTATATATTTTTAGTTACCTACGCGGAAACAAAACCAATTAATTACAGAGATAGCCCAAAAGATTTGTGACTCAAACAAAGGAGACTCTACAAAGGAGCACTCGTCCTCTATCAAGAGTGGAGCATACACTATACTATTATACACCATTAAAAATACTCGCAAAATAGCTGTTGGTATAAGAGGTCAGTGGAAGTCTTTGGTTTGTTTGTAAAAAAAAAGTATTGTTTCGTAGATGTTACGATCAAATAGATCCACCTCTGCAGGAGTCTCTCTCCCACGAACCACCGTGAGACAAGAGCATCGTGGTATTTCTTTTGTTGTCTCCTCGTGACCCTCACACTATCATCCACTTTGTCCCTTGAGTCGATATGAGGAACATCTTGTGGCGAGCTCCAAAGTGAAGATGCATTCAACACTTTGTAGATAACAACATAGTTGAGCGCTTCTTTGTTGAAACGACTTTTCCCGTAGATAGATCCACTCCGAGTGCCATTTAGCCTCCTCACGTGCAGGGGACAGCATGAAAATTGTGAACCCAGATGGTGGATACGCAAAATCTAATTAAAGAAATGGTTTATGCGGCCCGGGGTTGTTGAACACGCATGGCGGCGATTAGGTTCATATTCATTGCTCATTAAAGCCACGCGGCTGCGTGAAGGGTAGGCAACCTATGCAAATTGTCAGTGAAATAAATGAAAAAGAATATGCGGCCAGTGGGAGTGGCGTGCACGCCAGAGGAGAAGTCTAAAGGTTTGGCTGGTGGTGGTTGAGCCACCCAATCCCCAACTTGATTTCTTCTCCGGCCCTAAAAACTTTCTTTATCCTCCTGCGTAGTAGGCTTGCCTCAGCATGTTCTCTTCTGCATATCACACCATATGCCGAGTTGTTCCGGATAGGCGATCGAGGATTACGCGATTTATTTGTTGCTTCGATCTTTCGTAAGTGTTTGTTTGATTGGTTATCTTGTATCATTTTAAATCTACACTTTATTCTCACTTATTGTTTGTCCTCCTAATTTCGGACTCCTTCAAATTAAATAAAAGAGTAAAATAAAAAGACTTACTAATACATTACTAATTCTCTTTTTAAAGTATTTTGTATAACTCATAGTTATACATACGAAAAATATTGAGCAAGGTCGAGACACTTCTTAATTCCAATTATTTCCCCCCCTTCACGACGATTCGCTTCAGCATTGACCTTAAAACAATTTTCCTTGGCGTAGGGTTTTCAGGAAATGATGAGTGTATATATATATAGTAGCATGTTATCATTATGTAACACATTTATAAATTAGTAATGTTAAGCGAGAGCAAATAAATGAAAGCTGCACTTGGATAAACCATAGTGAGGTTAAGGACTCTCTCAGAGTACATTGCGTTTCGTGCACCAAATACGTTTATTTAGGACATCGAGATAAGAATACAAAACAATTGTAATTTGATAGATCATATAGTATGACACCTAAAAAGGCGTTTGCAAACTTTTTCTCAAATGAATGCTTGTCTTGTTTCGTGGAAAACGAAGGTAAATAATTTGCAAGCACCTTTAAAAAAAAAAATTGTCACATTTTCGGATAGTATGTGCCAGCGTGGCGTCGCCTTTTCGGGTGTTACATTTGGTATCGAGCCATGGGTTGAAGTGCCAGGACCCCAGGGCTACGCGCGAAAACATGAAGCTTAGGAACACTTAACTTAGTGCGAGAACATTATTCTTTTAAAATATAAAGCCATAATGTTGATAATTATAGTAGCAAAGACAAATTTTGAAAACTAGCGCCAAGACCTGAGTACAGCAGAACTAACTCTCGCCTTGATCGCGTGGAGGCGCGGATTGGGCGAGGGTCTCTTCATAGACCTAGGCATACCACCGCGGAGAGCGAGGCCGCGGCGGCCCTTACGCGCTCGAGATCTTGACGACCTCGGGGGAAGTCAATGTCGGCTTATACGCGAGAGAGCCTTCGGAGGGCGACTTGCAGAGACGTAGTTTGGAGCCATCGGTAGATGCCCGAGCATCCCCTCGACATAACGAGGAGCAAGCGCAAAGAATTTCCATGCGAGTCGAGGCTGAGGCGAGAGTCACCTACAAAGAGGACATGGGGGCAGGATCTCGGGACATAGGGACGGGTCTCTTGGAGCCACTGCAGCGAGAGGGAGGAGCACATACGAGAGAGATCTAGGAGTCGTCATCGTCGCAGTGGAGACCATATCGAGGAAGATCCTGAAACTCACGACCATCTCATTATTCGAGTAAATCTGAGGCATGGTTTTTAGGCGGTGGAGAGCTGGTTGGTGAGCTTAGAGCGGATGCTTCAAGCTCTTGTCTCTGTCAGACCTTAGCAACCACAGCTCGTGTTGCGATCCATCTTCCCCGAAGGATGGAGGGGGAGTCACGGTGGAGGGCCCAGGAGCGAGCTCCATGTTGAGTCAAAGCGATTACACAGGAAGCTGTTTGAGGAAGCGGTCAGGAGAGCACTTGTATTTACCCGGGAATTTATCCGGCGGTGGATGAGGCGAATTTCATGACCTCGTCAGAGATCGATGTGATGAGGCGAGTATGAGATCCGATTTTACGGACCTACTCGATCGCGTCGACTATATGCGAGGATGGCCAGTCACGGATTCACGGGTTCATCGGGGGCTGAATTTGGATTTAGGTGGCGCGGTGCTTGCATTCACTTGCCCACGAGACATTAGCTTGGTAGATGGAAAAGGCCTATATTGCACGAGGAGACACGGGAAGACACAAAGAGCTAGAGATAGAGTTCGGAGGCCGTATCCGGCCAGATACGAGATGGCGTAGGTCGAAGAAAGTGAGTTCCTCCTCCCACGGGGTGGGCAGAGTTCGTGAAAGCTTCTTTTAGGCCACCACAGCGGCAGGCAGTAGCGGGCCGCCCACCTTACTGAGCCTCCCCTCGGAGATTCGATGCACAGAAGGAGCGTAGTATGGGGCCTCCCCACCAAGGGTCCCATCGAGGACCACGAGGGTGCAGGAAACTCGGTCGGTAGGAGCTGCGTCGGCGAGACCTCCCGGCGAGACCATATCCGGATCGTCGAGATCTGCAGCCATCCACGGCTCATCTAGAGTACGGTGGGCTAGCTCCGCCAGATGGATATCTCAGTCATCTAGAGTACCGATTGCGGTGTTGTTGGACATATTTGGAGAGATTTCCCATAACCCTACCAGGGTAAGACAGAGCTCGTGAGCCTTTATTGTTGGAGATATGGCAGCAGTCATCAGTTCTGTGGTGTTAAAGAACTTGCCAATGAGCATCGAAATCTTGTGATTTAGAACAATTAGTATTAATTGCTGGTATTTCCACCTCTATATTATTGGATTACGGTTCTTGATTCATTCATTACCGTCATCCTTAGTAGAGCGTTGTAAGTGCAGTGGCGATTAAGCGAGGCCGTAGTTAGGAGGTTGAGATGGCCTAGAGCGAAGATTTACAGTAGACTCCTTAGTCGAGGTGTGTAGTGGATTGGGACCCTTCTGCCACTACGCCGATCTTCGGATCCTTCCATTAGTGTCTTATGGCATCATTTAGGCATGGATTGGTTGTCGCCCACGAGAGATAGGAAGTGGATTATTACCATGTCTAAGACTATTGCTTGCATTGATGATCTTGGGGGCGGAGTTGGTGATATCGGGGTTAAGAGACCCGTTTATTAGCACCATCTCATTATCTGACTTAAATTATTAATAGCAATACGT